>PVKN010009981.1:0-16410 GCA_004027915.1 Capromys pilorides
AGAATCATCTATTTTACCTAAATTGTGGGCATAAGATACTTATCTTGGTTATAACAGTAGTGTTTCCATAATGCAAGAGAGTGTGTACCAAAGCTTGAGCTAATGATGCACCTTTTAATCTTTTGGGAGTTTTGAAATTGTGTGACTATGAGTTCTGAATATGAGGCATGCCTCTTTAAAAGCAGCAGATTCATCTCTGCCTCAAGATATTTTGACATGGGAGGGGCTTTATTAAAATAATATTCGTATTTTCCCCACTTGTATCTTGCTTCTTACTTGTGTCTGTAAACGAAGAATTTCCATCCATATCCTGCTGCTGCTGCTGCTGCTGCTGCTGCAAAGGAAAACCTCATTGAGGAGCAGAGTTTTCACTGCGAGCATTAGTCTTAGTTTTCCTTTTTTCTATAATGGTCATGCTGTGGCCTAGAGTTCAGAATATTTAATGCCATTTTAGGAAGAATACAGACTATCTTGCATTTTCTGCAGATATCTGTTGCCAAACATGAATTTTCAAAGGGATAAAGTTTTAATCAACAAACATAAAAAAGAGGAGAAAGTGAGGCCATAGGAGATCATTTTTGCAAGGGTCCAGCTCATTATATCTCAGAGAATCTGCACAGCACAGCTCACACTGCAAGGGATTTTCCTCTGTGAGAATACAGGTGCAGTGAACACCAGGGGGCAGGACTTCGGAGACACACACAGCAGGCCTACAGAGACAGGACTTCCGGACAGCTGGTGGCCAAAAAAGGACAAGGACAACAGTTTGGCTGGCTTTCCTACACGTGTCTAGTGGTTCTATCTCCACTAAGTCTCTGCTGAGCCTTTTCCATGTAAAAGATACTGAACAAGATGCTCTAAGGAAAGCTGGAGGAAATGGAGTGGCTCCTGCCTTCCACAGACCCCATGGAGCAGGCACCAGAAATGAGAACATTCATAGACCATGCTAGTGTCTGGCCTGAAAGCCCTAAGCAAGATGGTGCCATGAGTGAAAGACACAGGCAGGACCCCAGATCTGTAGTGGCCCTGGGTACTGAGGCATGAAGACATGAAAGGAGGAAGCCAGAAAGGGCCAGTGTGAGGGATGCATCTCTATGTCACCCAATGAACATTGGATGCAGATGAGAGGGCTGATGCTGAGGCCTCCCTGAAGGTCCTGGGAGGGAATTCATCTACACAACAGAAGATTCCCTTGGCCTAGCAAAAAATAGAATGGGTTCTGGGCATGGTGGCACACACCTATAATTCCAGCACTTGAGAGGCTGAGGCAAGAGAATTGTTGTTGAAAGTTTGAGACCAGCCTGGGCTTCAAAGTGAGCTCAAGACCAGCCTGAACTTCATAGCAAGATCCTGTCTCAAAAATGACGAAAGAAAGAAAGAAAGAAAGAAAGAAAGAAAGAAAGAAAGAAAGAAAGAAAGAAAGAGATAAAAGGATGACTGAAAGAGCTGAAAAAACAGGATTTGGGTAAATAGGTAGTAGAGAGCAGATGGGAAGTCAAGGGAAAAGAAAGATTAGGAGAAAATAGAAAGTTCATTATGAGAGCCCAGAAAGTAGAGTCATAAGGGAGTTTGGATGGACCAGCACCATGGCTGGAAAAAGCACTAATAACTGTCATAACCTGGTGCTGTGATCAGAAATAAAACTCACCAAGCTGAGGTTCATGCATCCGTGTGTGTGTGTGTGTGTGTGTGTGTGTGTGTGTGTGTGTGTGTATGTATGTGTGTGTGTGTTGCTGGGGATCAAACTCAGCACTCCAGTTTAGATAAGCATCTTATCTATCACATGAAAGAACACCTGTCTAAGCCATACTAGAACTGGTTGTCTGTTTGTATCCAATTTGCCATTAATGTTATTTATGTTATTGGTCTCAGTCACTAAAGCATAATTATTAAAGCTGAGGATTACAGATGGCAGCAAGTTATGATGACTTAAAATACCGTATGAGGTTACTGAATCACAGCCAAGAGCCATGTAGCTAGCCAGGGGTATGGGACAATGTCTGGGATGGCTCTGGTGTCACAGCCAGAGACTGTCACTGGCTGACGTCTGCTGGGTAGAGGGGAAGCTGAAGTTAACAGCTTGCACCACAGAGGGCTGATGGTCAAGTACCAACCCTGCAGAGATGCACACATAGGAGCTCAGGTCTAGTTCCCATGTAGAAGTTCACTTACACCTCTGGACCAAGTTTCCTGGTGTCTGAGAACTGAGACCAGGGAGTGCAGTGGGAGAGAGAAAGATTTGGTCAGTAAGTCACCAAATACAGACTCTAATAAATTATTTTTTCTGAGTAAATATGAAATCATCCTGTGACTCCCAGTTAATGAAATCATTGTTCTAACCTGAAATTCCACTGAACCTTTATCTGCAGTGTGGGAGACTCCTAGTCTTCCATAAATGGTGTCACCAGAGGACACCGCATGCCTTCCTCCCACCTCTTCCATAGGTCAAGAGTTGCCACAGCCTGGCAGCCTTCCTGGGTCTCTGACAGGGCCTGGAGAGTGGGGTTGTGGCCCCATGACCACACTTCCTGCACGACCATTGTCCCAAAAGACTGCAGACAGGAACTCACATCTTCATTTATGATCTCTTGGAAAACAATATTTTCTTGACGTTCGCATCTCTTAGCAGGAAATGTAAGATTATTTCGCAACATGGCTAGAAAACATTCCACTTCAGCTTTTTCCAAGGTGACACTTTGAATACTGACTTCTTACAGTGAAGAAATAAGTCTACTTTCTTACTGCTGGTAGGGATGGGTGATCAGTTTCAACTTGCTGCTTTAACAATGTTATGTTCAGTTTATAACTACTAAGCAAGATCCAAGGAATAAAGAAGATATGCGGTATCTTTCTCCTTGATGGCTTTCCTTAACATACCTTTGGGAAATACAAAAATCATAGCCCTAGCCAATGAACTGTAATGATTGTTTCATAGAAAGTCATATCCAAGAGCTATGTTGATAAAAATTATTATGGCAAGGAAAGAAGCCAGCTTTTCTCAGCACAAGATGAGGGAGCAGAGGCACACAAACTGTGCCTGGTTCTGTGAGAAGGATGAGGAGCCCCTGTCATGCCTCATGTTGCCTGGGGCTGCCCCTCCAACCCTAGCCCTAACACTTGTGACTTGCCTCCTGCTCCTAACCCTGATACCCAGGTGCCTCGCCTCACACATTCCTAAACGCTGAACTTGACCTTCCCTCTTGACTCCTTCCAGGTTCTGCCTCTGACCAAGGTGGGGTAACTGCTCGCCCTTGGTGTGCTATTTAGGGAGTCTGTGGTTGGTGTGGAATGCACCTCACTGGGGCACCACCTGCACACAGCTGGCACCACCTTGTGGTGGGGTGGTGGCTATGAGCTGCCTCCCTGTTCAGGGCTGGAGGTCCAGCTCTGGACCTGATCCCCCATCCCAGGGGCCGACATGGAATGGCCATGTGGAGAGCTGAATCCTGTGTGGATTTACCGCATGGTCTTGCAGGAGCTCAGGTAGCTCACAAATACTCAAGATCAACACTGAACGCAAAACCAACACTTCCAGTTCTGGGCTTGCACCTCTCAGAACTTTGGAAAGCAAGGCCTGCTCTGCTTCCACCTTTCCCTATGCTAAGGTTGCCCCAGACAGCACAGGAGCCATCATTTCAAGCCAGCAAGCCCTGTGCACTGCTAAGGAGAATGTCTGAGTTTGAGTCAAGGTCTCCCTAACAGAAGTCAAGATGAAAATGTGCTCTCTGATCTGAAACAATCTTGAAACTAAAAGGGGTAATTAAGCTCAAAAACTAGCAATGATTCAGGAAAATGTGCTCTATCACGGAGAATACCACCCTTTCATTTGTGTGCAGGATGCCAAAGCCAAACCTGTCAGTCCTCATGCTGGTAGTTTAGGATCCATTTCCCAATTTGTAAAACAAGACAGCAATATCAGATGTTTATGAAATGCATAAGCAATCTGTGGCCATGTGTGGCAGTTTAAACCTACAGGCAGCAAGGACTAAGAGGAACTTTCTCCTTACCATAACTATGTGGACAAAATTCCATAAATTCTCCAAAAGGTAATAATAAGACATATAGTGAAGTCCAAAATAAATTTATCCTCCTTCTGAAGGACAGAGCTTGGGAAAAGTATTCCTCATAATTTTTATTCACAAGGAAAAGAGTGCCTTCAGATGTAGCAAGTAAACTGGGCAGGGCACCTATAATCCCAGCGAGGGGTGGGGGGCAGGCAGAAGCAGGATCACCCTAAATTCCATGGCCTGGGCTATGTAGTGAGATCAAGGTCAGGCTACACTACAAAATCAGACTCCGTCTCAAGAAAGAAAGAAAGGAAGAAAGAAAGAGAGAAAGAAAGAGAGAAGAGTAAGGAAGGAAGAAAAAGAAAGAAGAGAACACAAGACAAGACAAAAGAAAAGAAAGAAAAAGGAACCGAGTGACCATGTTTCTTCTGCCTCTTGGGGATGACCAAGCGGCACCTCTGGGGCAGAAGGCGCACTGCCCAGATCCAGCAGCAACTGCTTTCCTGGTGGCAGAGAAACATCTGAACAGACTGGGAAAACAGAAACTGACCCAGAGCATTTAGGAATGGGTTGGGCGACTGATGAAATCGGTGAGCTGTAATTAAGTAATGCAATCAAGGAGCTAAGCACTTCTGTGACAACAAAACATAGCGTGGCCCTGGCTGGCGATGTCTGTGCTGTCCCTGGGCCGTGGGGCCCTGCCGTGCAGCGTCCCAGCAGGCGCCATGGGGCCCCGCAGTGCCAGTGTGGACAGCAGCACACCAGCGGCCTGAGGGCAAAGTCGCCCCTCTGGATAAAGGGTTTCTCTTTCTCATTCTTCTTACACGACCTCAAAGCAAACCGCCGAGAGCCACAGACTTTCTAGAAACTTCTGCAGGTCTCAACTGCCTCAGCCTAGCCGAGAACCTCAGGCTCATCTCAGATCCTGGAGTCAGCGAAAAGCAGCCAGCCAAGCTGCTGCAGGGCACAGTAGGCGCCCTGCGGGGATTGATCTGTGCACAGCTTGCCTCCCGCCCCCTGCAGGGACCCCGGCTCGCTGTAGCTGCAACAGGAAGTCATCTGGGAACCTGGATTCCCTGACTGAGGCAGCTAGCGGCAGGAACAATTTGGCGCACGCACAACGCCGACTCCCTGCAGTCTGAGGAACTCCAGGCACTGATTTCCTTTCTAATCAGAGGTAAGGAAGGATACGCCACCAGCGAGCTTCTGCTTCGCAGTTCCAGAAATAAACCCGCCGGGCCGGGTGAGGCACAGAGAACCTGAAACAGTGCTTCTTCACAAAGATCCTACCCTGGGTCCCACCCTCCGCTCCACCGAGAAGAAACTGAGCGCCAGCACCCGTCCTGCCTTGGCCTTGGGCTTTCCAGGTCTGGCAGACATTCAAAAGAAAAAAGCAACAGTTTTCAAGTTTATTTTGCCCGACAGGAAGCCGTATTAATGCAGCATGACATATACACCAGTCATGCAGCCCAGGGAGGTGCTTCTTCGTTCCCCTCGCGCCCCCAGCCTGCCTGCAGGGAAAGACACTCAGAGAGACATCTTTGGCTGGCACGCAGTGACTCTGGACAGCTCTGCACATGTCTCGGGACACATGCCCAGGATAGTGCTGTTTCCTCCCCTGCGGAGGGGGCTGTGAGTCTTACCCAGGCAGAGCAGCAGCGCCCGGGCTGGGCACGCGGGAAACGTCTCCATCCTGCTAGCTGCAGCGGGTGGCGAAGCGCGGGAATTCAGGCTGCGCTGTGCTCAAGCCGACCGCCTGGGAGGGGCTCTGAGCTGTGGCAGAGAGCCTGGGGCCACGCGTTTGCAGAGTCACTCTGACACCGGGCTGCCAGGCAAGTGAGCCCCACTGCCCCTCGACACGACCTTTATAAGTCTGGGGAGGGGCCTAGAATGGGTGCAAAGTGCCCGGAGTTTCATAACCTCAGCCCCCGGGAGGAGTGGCAGGCAGGGACTATCCGGATGTCCTCCTCCCTGTCCAGGCACCTGAGAGCAGTGGCTGAGGAATGCAAGCATGTCCTAGATCGCGGCTCCTCCCCAAACTTTTCCATCGTGGCCTCAGCCTCCATGGGAGGAGGTGGGCGCAGGGACAGATGGCCCTGGCCTCCGGGATTACCCAAGCCGTAGGTGGCCAGGGTTACTGGGGTAACAGATCTCACAGAGTGGTCCTCTCCTGGCCTGGAGAGCCGTAGTGTGCGTCAAGGTGGGCCCCAGTCCTATCCAACAGCTGATTTTGAGTGGACTTGTGCCCCGCACAACCCCCTGTGCCTCAGAGCCCCAGCTGGTGTCCAGCACTCTGGAAATCTCTGGGTGCCCCGGCTGTATCCCTTCTCAGTCCGGTGGGAGCTACTTGACTCGGTCCAGGTTCTTGTGATCCTGACTGAGGCCCTGCGGTATTCCTGTTCCGGTGGTGAAGCTGGAGTCCAGGCTGGGGACCCTACCGTGCCTGTGCCAGGCAGCGCTCCCTGCATACAGCCCTGCCTTCCCTCGCCCTCTGCCCTGTGGTTTCTACTTTCTCCCCAGAATGGGCTCGGGGTGTTGAGCCCATTACTAAATGGTCAGACAGCCTGGAGTAGAAAGTGGAATCTGATAGAAGTTAACTTTTACTTTCTATTTCTACTTATTCTTACAAACTCAAGTCATTGTCATTATTTGGCTTTTCTCTCCTACCCCAAGGTTCTTTAATATCATAACCACCCGATTTGAACAGTTTGACATCACATGTTCAACTCTTCCTGTGAGTAAGCTTCATACTGCATGGGAACCTCAGCGAGGTCCCTAGTCTCTCTAGTCCACTCCTGTGTAAGCCAGGAGTGAAGACAGCTGGACAGACATTCAGAGGTAAGAAGAGCCCAGAGCAGTGGGTGCTGGGCAGGTGAGGTCCCCAGTGTAGCCCTGGACCTGCCAAAGAGCTGGAAGCCAGGCCTTGCTTTCCTTTCTGCAGCATAGGGGATGGAGCTGAGAAAGCTGCCGCTGGCTGGGTCAGAGGTTAAGGGAGCACTCGGAGGGAGCACAAGTTTGATAAGTTAGATACAGAGACAGCTGGAGTGTGGGGGTCAAAGTGACTTTTGTCCTACTTATTGGGTCTGGGAGGGAAAGCAGTCTGAAGGAATGAGGTCAGCCAGGAAGAGCTCTTTACCCCATCCATGACCCTCTGGCCAAGGAAGGAGTGGCAGGAAGAAGCGCTGGGAGCCTCTGTCTAAGCCAGGGCTGCCCCTGCCCAGGACAGGGCGTGGTGGGGTCGCTGATGACAGCTGGCAGCCAGTTCAGGCTATGCATGGCATGGAGACATGGGGAGGGCTTCTCAGCTTTGGGGCTGGCCCAGGCGAGAACCGGCTGCCATCATGATGAAAAAATCCTTGCGCTCTTCTTGAAATTTTCCACCGCTCTTCAAAGAGCCAATTTTACACGGTGTGAAGAAACCTCTCCTTTATAGGCTCTATGTTTACTCAATTTTTGAGCCATTGCTTTCCAAGAGTGACTGCACCATGACACATCGGGGAAGATTTGCTCTGCCTCCGCAAAATAGTACTGTAGCCTTTTTTAAAAAAAATTAATTGAGAACAATTTTCATTAATCGTTCATTTAAATATATGTATACATAGTATGAAACACAATCATATTTCCCCTTAAAGGCATGAAACCTATTTGAAGACAGAATAGTTCAGGAGAAAAATAATCAAGTCTTGTAGAATTTTCCAGCTAAGAAATGACGATAAGACAAATTAGCCATTTTCTCCTCTCTAAGAGTTTAGTAAACCTAAATATCAGCACAGACTGAATACATATGTATAATTCCACTTCTGCATTGTACTGGCCAATGTGTTAGGTAAAATGTATCCATTGTAAGTTGGTACTGAATGCATGGTGGCTCTGTCTGGGTGTGTTCTGGGGCATTATACTTTCCCGATACATAAGGAGCCGTCAGGACTGTTGTGGGGAGGCAGTGTACATCATCTTCTGCATGGAAAAAGGCTCCCTCAGAACTCAACAGAATCCCTTAGGCCAAACTGCCCAGGAGCTGCCCGAGCCAAACGCTTGTAAAGCCTAGAATCAATTCGGAGATTTGTGCTTTTCAAACTAACAAACTAAGCAGTAATGAGCCCTACCATTAGTGAGTTTTTACATAATGTAAACTATTTTAAGTCTTTTATTCAGTAGTCCTTGAGAGGACCACAGAGATATCACAGGATTGAGCTGCTTTTCTCTATAGGTACAGTGGGAAGGAGGGTGGCTCAGTATGCTCGTGTACACACACACACACACACACACACACACACACATTCACACACCTGCACATACATGTGTGCATGTGAATACCCATGCACACACATACCTGCAAAGAGAAATTAAAGCCCTAAAAAATGGGAAATAGAAAGGATTCAGCATATACTATTTAATATTGAAACCATGAGACCTTGAACACAGATTCTTGTCTATCATATGCTACTTCTTGAAAAAATTGAATACATTGTAAGTTTAGCCTCACATATACCAGATGGGACTTTCTTAGCCAGTTTCATTTGAAGAAAAAAAAATAATGGCTTCTTATGGTATGGGAAATTAAAGTCCTAAAACAAAATGCATTTTGAAGCAAATTTTTGCACCGTATATTTCTCTATAATCATTTTAGGACAGTGACTTCTGTTGTACTAACCAAAATCAACTACTTATTGAATTTCTCTATAATAACATTCTTACATAGATATACAAGTACTAAGAAACTTTTTCTTGTTTCTTTCCTTCCTTCCTTTTTTAAATGTATTTCATACAGAGTCTCCAGGGTCTCACCATACAGATCAGACTCGTAGTGACCCTCCTGTTTTCAGCCTCCAAAGCACTGGGATTACAGGCACATGCCACCATGCCCTGTCTCAATCACTGTCTCAGCATGCCCAGGGGTGGGGTTTGCAAGGCATATGGGGGATCAAACTTGTTCCCTGCACCTGCCTAAGCAGGCACTTTAATGTACTGAGCTATCTGGCTGGCCCTTTCCTTCCCTTTTTTTCCTCTTTGTGTGTGTGTGTGCACACATGTGCGTGTGCTTCTAAAGATTGAATCCAGGGTCTCAAGCATGCCTGGCAGTTAAGTGTACCACTCAGATATACTTCTCTTCTCTTTAAAATCTGTATTATGCCACAGGATCTTGCTAACTTGCCCAGGCTGTCCTTAAATTTATGATCCTTCTGTCCCAATCTCCCAAGTAGCTTGGGTGATGGGCACAGGCCACCTTGCCCGTGTTGCAGAGAACTTGTGCCCTGTACTTAAAGAACTTCTAATCCAGTCAGAAACAAAGTAAGGAAAAAGAACAAGTACATGCCGAATGTAGTAATACTCTGTTAGTTAAGTAATCTCTGTTATAGGTTTAGAAAAAGAAAATCATTTCCCCTCAAACTAATCCATTCTTCAATTGGTTGAAGAACCCTAGAAGAAAAAAATTTTTTTCAATATATGATTGAAGAGGTATGAGAAAATAAGAACTGAGAAATTCCAAAAGCCCACTGACAAAGCAAAAAACAATTTTCATTGATCAATAAATTATATTTTGTCATTGATTAACCTGATAATTTGAAGGATTTTTCTTACAGTCAAAGGCATTCTAACATATTTAATAACTACTATCCACTTGCAGATTGAGGGAAGGCTGAGAGGCTGACTCAGGAAATGAGTGGATTTATTACAAAAAATGTGCTCTACCTGGTATTTCTTTTAGATCCGGAACTTCAGGTGGAAAGAAATACAGTGTGGCTGGGCTTAGTGCTGCTCTTTATGCCTCCTGTGCATTGTGCCCTAATAACCGAAGGACCTCCCTCTGAACAAGCCCACACAGTCACAATTACACACGCAGAGATGATGAATTAGGAATGTGGCTTTACCTATTTAAGGGCTGCTGGTTCACGTGACGTCACACCTACAAGGGAGCTTTCTTTTTTTCTATTTTGGCTGCCAATTTTTAAAATATTGCATTAGTCCACGTGTGCGGTACAGTACAACATGCCTTGTTTAGAGCTGGGGCATGCATACAGCTCACCTTCATTCCTCTTCTGTCCCCCATCCTGCCTTACCTCACCCTCTCTCTACCGCCTCTCTTTCCCCCCTTAAAAGAATATCTGCCTCCTTGCTTCCTATTGTCTTTTGTTTTGGTCTTCATTGATAATTTGGGTTTCTCGTATAAGGAAAACCATAGGATACTAATTTCCATCAAGCAAGTCAATACACATTTTATGCTGTCTTTCAACAAATATATTGTGTCTCGTTCGTCACACAGAATCCATTTAAAAGAATATATTTAATTTTAAAGGCTTTCCATTTTAGTGCTAAATCACTGCATGGGGATTTATGTACAGTCACAGTATTTAAGATTGACGTTCTCTCCAGTGGAGGAAACAAAGTTTATGTGACAGGTACCGAAGCATGGAATTTTCTTGTCTTCCTATAGCTTCATGGATAATTGAATTATTATCTATATTTAAGTACCGATAAACAGGATCCAGGGTTACCTAAGTTGTACATGTCCTGGAAGTAAAACATCAAGAAAATAAGTAGAATGTCACAATAAATGTTAGGAATATTTTTGATGACTAGTTTTTTTCACTGTTTAGCCCTGGCATCAACAGGAAAGGCACTGCTTTAAAAGGTAATAAAACAGCTATTATAGCTTTTATTACTGGCATTCTGTGTTTAACTTAGAAAGTAGATCCTAGTAAAATTCCACATCAACAAAATCATATTCTACCATATAGTGCATTGTACTCTGTATGCAAGGATGCGTGCACATGGGTACTATTTTATTGGACAGCTGCAGTCACCCTAGTCCTCACCATTGCTGTGTTCAAAATCATTTGATCGGCTTTAGGGAAAAAAAAACCTGAGGCCTGGGCCCTGCCATCCAGAGATTCTGACTCACTTTGTCTGAGAAGGGTCCCAAATACTATGCTGTAAATGTATTTTTACAAATAGAGAGCTAAATGTTTTAACTAAAACATGGGAAGAGAGAACATTACAGTGTACATTTTCATTCTCTTTGGGTCACATTAGTGACCTCTCCTATAGGTCACCTAACTTCTCTGGGCCATGCTTTTCTGAGATGACACAGCTGGATGCTGGTCTCTGCTGCTGCCAGCTGCCACCACTTAAGGTTGCCCTATCCCTAACACTTTTCCAGGTGCTGGCCTCTGGAGCTCTTCAAGATTAATGTTTACTGTGCATCCTCTTAAGGCACACTCTGGACACATATGAATGCTACATACATTTATAACTCTTTCTCAGCCCAGCTTAAATAAATCACTAGCGGATTTATAGGATCACCAGAGCAAGTCTTTAATAGAATCTGTGTGGTATCTCATCAGTATACCAGAATGGACCCTTGGAGACTAACCCTGAAATGTGAGCGGAGAGCTATGTATGTAGTAACTGCCAGCCTGTAGTTGTCCAAGTGCAAGCCTGTGATTGGCCCAAGCATTTACCAGCATCCAGGCCAGCCTACCTGTCATGGAGCTGTTCAAAAGACAGTTGCCATGTTTCTGAAAAATGGCAGGGCTTAGCTCAGTGGACTTCGTGCTTAGGCAAGTGCAGGGACCTCAGTTCCATCCCCAGGTCCACAGGCTGCAGTGGCCCTGCCCTCAGGTACACTGAGCTGGCCCCTAAAACTGGGTGTGGTGGTGCACACCTGTAATGCCAGCACTGGGGAGGCTGATAACAGGAGGATCACTATGAGTCCAAGGTGCGTAGTGAGACCCTGAACCAAATACATAATAAATAAATAAATAAATAAATAAATAAATAAATAAATAAAATAATTGCAATAATTGCAGGGCTAAAATCAGTGGGTTTTGAGCAGGTTCAACTGTGTTCATCACAGCTTGTTGATCTTTGGAGAGGTTGGAGACATTACTAATGGGCCCTTCCTCTCTGATCTTAGTCCATTGGGGATGCTTCTCCACTGCTTCTTTAGTGCTGGCACTTCAGGACTGCATCTCATGTTGGAGTGGCCCAGAGTGGCTTAAATCTACCTGAGGGATGATAGGAGGACACTGAGATGAGAAACAAATTGTCCCAGTCCATCCATTCTGGGAAGGAGGGAGAGAGGGAACAAAGGAAAGGAAACTGGAGGTTGTGTGTGACAAGTGACAGCCATTGGCCACAACATGCCCCTTCCTGCCTATAGGAAAAGGGACATCAGGTGCTTATCTGTCTCAGGCCCAATACATAGTCTAGATGACTGATTGTGTGTGAACCTGAGAAACTTACATTGCCCAGGCAGCCACAGGGTTCAAAAAGACATGACTGTAGATTACCCTTCTCTTTAAAGCTACCTCTCCTTATCATCTGCTTGACCTACAGTATCCACTGATGAAACCTCTGCTCTCTGTTAAGATGTCTGCTATGCCAAAGTCTCAGGAAGCTTGGGAAAATGTTTAGCTCCTCCAGAATCTCAGGTCAATAATATATTCGAAAGGATCCCTGAATCAAGCAGCCCACATACCCAGCAGGATAGGGATGGCTGTGTGTATCAGAGAGTAAAGTTCAAGACTGAAGCATAGATGTTGTGTAACATTTCTACTTTGTGACTTTTGCGTTATAAGTATTGATACTGTATTCCAGTTGACTAGTACTTTTGCTTATGTGTTATACTGATCAACTCTCAAAGTAATGTCATTTGAAATATTTCTTCTGGAAGGTTTGTTGATCTTTCCAGATCCTGAATAACATCTTTTATCGTATCCCTGTTTCTATCATAACACTGAGTTCTTCTTCATGCATATTCTTCTTTGCCTCTGCTACTGAAGGGTAAGCTCTCACAGGACTCACGTACTATATTCATGGTACTGTAGAGAAAGACACCTTCTAGGCAGGGAAAAAATTGGCCTTATTGAAAGCTAATGGCGGTGGCGCACGCCTGTAATCCCAGCACTTGGGAGGCTGAGGCAGGAGGATCAGTGTGAGTTCAAGACCAGCCTGGGTTACAAAAAAAAAAAAAAAGCTAATGGGTGATCTTAATAAAAGTAGCCTCTACTGGTAGACTCTACATAGGGCAATTAGAAAGACAAAGGAGAGAGAAAGCATCCCTAGAGAGGCACCAGGTAACACAATTACCATGAGAATATCAGAATATCAGGAAGTTTTTGTTTTGTTTTGTTTTTTAAAGAAAAAGCCAGAAATACAAAAGACCAGGAAAACCAGCCCCTTCATCCATCTCTGAGAAAATGCAAAAGAGGTAAGGGGCAGCTAGAAGACTCTTATTTAATGTGCAACACACACACACACACACACACACACACACATCTTCACAAGTACGTACAACATCACTTCAGCATTTCTATATTATTATCTCAGATGCACACATCCCTTTCATTTAATTATTAAACTCTAAGCTACATTTTCAGAAGGTTCCTACTCTGCACTCATGCATCATAAAGGGACAGGAAGGGATCAAACAAAAAGAATGTAGAGAGAGGTGCTGGGGTTAGCATCACAAACAGCCAAAGAACCCATCAGATGGTGACAACTTTCAGGTGCTGATCTATGGGAAGAGAAAATTCACTAGCCCTAGCCTTCAATAAAAGGACCCAGGGACATTTGGGGATATTCTTTTCTGACACCCTCTACTCTTCCCAAAGAGTAGCTGTCTAGCTTCTCTTTCTATCTTTTTCCAAATAAACCCTCTTCCTTTATTTTAAACTATGTTTCTTTAATTCATTACTGTTGCTGAGTTGGTGATTCCTGTAAAAACTGGGAGCTATATGATCCAGCAGTGCACAGCATGGTGTGGCATCGTGTACAACCCTCCCAAGGATGTGCTCAGTACCCAAAATGATGCCAGGCAGGTGACCAATGCTCTATAACTATTTGAAGAATAAGTTAATTGATAACTGTCCCTTGACCTGGAAGTCCCCAGATCTTATCATTAATTCTGTGACATGTAATAAAAGCCAATCATTTTGGAGGTTAAAGTACCATTTAAAGAGAGTAAATTGAACAACATTTTATAAATGATTTTAGTTCTTAAACCACAACATATTAAGAGGGCTCAAATCATAGCAATTTCTTCTATACTCTTACTTTTTGTGTATTAACCATCTGTTATATACTTCACGGTAGTTTCTTGGAAAATACTCTCGCTCCTCCTTACCCCCATCTGTGTTTTTACTGAAGTGCTTCAGACATGCTTTCATCATGACCAACCACTGACAGCACTACTCTTCTCTGAGGCTTCTTCCCCAAGCCTTATATTCTGCTACTTCCCTCTCTTCCTCCTCCTCACAACTTTATTCCACGCTGGCCAAGTCCTCTCCTTTTTGGCCACCTTAATTCACAGCCTCACTGCTCCTTCAGGGCCTGCATCTTGGAAGTATCTGAACTCCTCATTTCTATCCTGAAGGTCAGGCCTCAGGACTGCTCTTCAGACAGGGTCTGCAGAAGGTCACTCCTGCAGTTGTGGAGGACTTCCCAAGGCCAACAGCAAAATCGCTTTCTGTGCTTTCTCTCCCATTGATTTCCAGATTTTGCTCCTTTTGTCATTCTACCTTGGTTACTGTCATCCTGAATGTTAAGACCCCAAACAGAGTCCAACTTTTGTTTCCCGAACAATTTCATTTAAGAAGCACTAGTTTTGGGGCCAGGGAGATAGCTCCATGGTACAAGTGCCTGCCTGCCAAGTGCAAGGTCCTGAGTTTGAAACTTGGTCCCTCCAAAAAAAAAAAAGGAGCACTAGTTTTGCTATTGGGTATGTTTTTCTTTCTTTACAGTCCCTGTAGTCCTTCACCTCTTCTGTGTGTTTTGTGTTGGAGAGAATGTGTGGTACATTGACAGGATGTAAAGTTTCTCAGCTGTCCACACTTGGGCACTTCTGCATGGTGATGTAAGCTCTGGGAAGCTTTCTGATATGCAAAGGAAGATGAAGAGCTAGTTGTAATAAAGTAACAGAACAAAGTAATTATTAAGTAAAGTAATAAATTTAAAAAGTTAGGAAAGCTGCTTGGAGCATATAATTATTCAATCATTTTAGCTTTTTTTTTTCTCATTCTTGGTGATCTAAGATTCATTTCTAGGGCCAGATGTGTAGCTCAGCAGTAGAGGACTCACTTAGCAGGACCCAGGCTGGGAGCTCAACATCAGGAAAAAAAACCAAGCTGTTTTTTATTCTCCTCAGTGACAAATTCTGAAAGAGCTGGAGGGCTCCTCCTATGGGTATCAAGCAAAGAGGACTCCAAGCAATGCCATCCCCTGTGCTCCTCATAAAGTGGGTCCGATCACATCTTCATGTTTATGGCTATGAACACTGACACAGATGTGGCCCTGACACCTGAAAAATAAACATCTTTAATAATGCTAAGAAAAGATCCAACATCCAATTCAAGGGAGTAACTGTTATTTCCTATTTTCCCACTTCTTACATGTAAAGCTTTTTGGAAGAGTGGGGAGAAAATACTGTAGGTTGAAGCAAAGGCCTTTGAAAGGAACTATATTCTCAACTGTATTTTTATTTTGAGGTAGAATTTCATTAAATTACCCAAGCTACACTGGAAGTTGAAATCCTCCTGTCTCAGCCTCCCAAAGTGCACTTGAAATACTTTGCCATGTGTATCTTTGATTTATGAAGAACTTAAGGAACATGATAGGCCACGTTATTCAAAAATCTTAGGCTTGAAACTATGACTCTTCATATAAAAATTAGCATGTAACTTATAGTTACTAAATTATAAGTAAACAAAGATGGACTGTTAAAACGACACCACTGTCTCCTTTTATTAACGTGATTCCTACTTTCACCTCCGTCATCAATCAGACCATACAACTGTTCTGTTACTTTTCTTTTTCTTTCTTTCTTTCTTTCTTTCTTTCTTTCTTTCTTTCTTTCTTTCTTTCCTTCTTTCTTTCTTTTCTTTCCTTTCTTTCTTTTCTTTCCTTTCTTTCTTTTGCTTTTCTTTTCTTTTCTTCTTTTTTTTTTTCAGAACCAGGGAGATTGAACTTAGGCCCTTGCACTTGCCAGGCAAGCGCTTATTCTACTGAGCTATCCCCTACAACTTTTCTTTTGAACAGAATTCCACTATATTTTATTAGAGTTGGAAGTTTGGAATTTCAAAATTTCACTACCCAAATATAGATTTTGTGGGACTTTTCTCAGTCCCATGAAGTACTGTAAAATCTTCCAGCCTTTTCTTAACAAAATCTTGAAATTATTTTACATGTGTACTGCGATGTATCTGGGAGCATTTATGTACATAAATTGAAAATAGGTGCTCTGAAAGCAATTGTTGAGATGCACTGTGGCCTTGTGGCTTTGTGGGAAAAATAAGATGCAGCTGAGATTTGTTATGATTGATTTACCAACGAATCAATTGATTACGGAATGCAATTTGGGAAACAAGGAAGAAGCAACAGAGCTTCAGAGCAGTGGCTTCTG
>PVKN010009982.1:0-23148 GCA_004027915.1 Capromys pilorides
AACATTATGTCCTTTACCATAAGGCAAAATACTTGGCAAAAGTCTCTTTGTTTCTGTGTTGTTTTATGTCCTAAAAAATAACTGTTACTTATTTGCAAGTTCACTGGCCTTGAATTTATCTTTCCGGAACCAATGGAACCAACTACTCACTCACAAGGTAATCACTTACAGATTACCAAGCACCTGCGTTTCCCATGGGCTTCCCTGAGGTGGTGCTTTCATCTTCACGGCAGCCATGGTAGAGGAGGTCATTATTATCTTCATTGTAGAGGATACCATTATTATCTTCATTTTACAGAAACTACTCTGAGCAGGCAAGCCACTTGCTTAGGGGCTGTTAGTAAGGCCCAGGGCTCCTATCTGAGCTCAGGTTATCGGGCTTCAACTTATCCTTCTACCACACCAGGCTGTTGAATGAATATCTACTGCTTTTGAATGCAGAGTAGGTAACATTTTACAAGAGAGAAATACCCCATGAAGTATATTTCTTTAAAAAAAAAAAATTACATGCAACAGCCAGGGAAACAGGCCCAGACATATGTTATATAGTTCAGTAAGCTATAGCAAAGGAATACAAATACAAGTTTGGAACACAGTATATGCTCATTAAATATTAATTGGAAACAGTGAACACAACTCTGCCTGGTGGCTTTGAGGAGAACTTCATGAAGGAAGCAATTTTTTTTTTTCTGCAAAGCTTTATTCCAGAGAGGCTCAGTCCTTCTTGGCAGCTGCCTTCCTCATGGCGGCCAGCACGTTGCTCAGCTCCTCATGCTTCCTCTTGGCGTGCATGTGCATCCCCACCCTTTTCTTGATGCACTTGAGGGCGTGTTTATCCTTGGAGACCTTGAGCAGCTCCATGATGCTCCTCTTGTAGGGGGCGAAGCCACACACCTCCCAGATCATGTCCTGCACAAACTTGGTGTGTTTGGTGAGGCATCCACGGCATTGGCTATGCCTCAGTTTGCTCACATTCTTAGTCACCTTGTGGCCCTTGTTGAGGCCCATGGCCATGGGATAGCGGAGGGCATGGCCACTGTTCTTCAGTGGTTGCTGTGTCAGAAGGCCCAGGAAGCAATTTTTGAGGCAATTTCAACTGCATAGCGAGACTATGTCTCAAAAAGCCAAAATAATAATAATAATAATAATAATAATAATAATAATAATGTTAATTCCAGCACTCAGGAGGCTGAGGTAGGAGGATCATTGTGAGTTCAAGACGAGTCTGTGCTACAAAGTGATTTCAAGGCCAGCCTGAACTGCATAGTGAGACCTGGTCTGAAAAAGACAGAGAGAGAGAGAGAGAGAGAGAAGGAGAGAGAGGGAGAGAGGGAAGAGGAAGAGAGGGCGAGGAAGGAAGGAAGAAAGAAAAGAGCTGGTTGCCTGGGTCACAGAGAGTAGGATAGTGATGTTAGGAAGGAGCAGTAGAAATGCCTTCCTTTCCTATAGGCTGATGCCCAGTATAGTTTCTGAACCTTAAAATCCTTTAGAATATTCTGGAATGGAAAATTGGACTTTATTTTTAATTTCTATGGTGAAAGTCTTCTCATTGTGAAAAAGAATGAAGCTTCAGGCCCCGAGCCTAAACATCTTGTCTTTAGACTGGAGGGCTGCTGTCAGAGCAGGCAAGCCATTTTTAGGATGCTGGTCTGATAAAGGCATTGTTCATGACTATGTCGGCTCTGATTGGTCATGTGTGTGCTTGATCAGTTGTCACATACTTTTAGTAGTGCCAGCTAAGGACAATGATTTTTGTGCAGAATTTTGAGGAAAGACTAAACAATAAAGATTTATTCGAATATTTTTAAAACTACTTTAATCATCTATTTACTTATTTATTTATTTGATGCAAGGTCTTGCTGCACAGCTTGGACTTGTGGTGATCCTCCTGTCTCGGCCTCCCCAGCACTGGGATTACAGGTGTGCACTACTACATCTAGCTCCAGGGCCAGCACAGTATACAGTACCCAGGGATCAAATCCAGCTTCTGCTAAGTGCCAGGCAGGCACTTAGACCACTGAGTTATCTCCCTAGCTCCCACTTAAATATTTTTGATGCAGCTTCTCCCACTTTTGTTAACTTTTCTTTCATTTTGATTGTGCAAACATCATTTTAGAAACCAAGATAATTTTCAGGCTGAGGATGTAGCTGAATGGCAGAATGCTTGCTTAACATGTGCAAAGCCATTTGCTAAATTTCCAACACTGAAAAAGAAAAAATCACTACAGAAATCAGGGTAATTTTATTTTTTTAATTTTTTAAAAAATATGTTTAGTATAGGGTCTACAGGGTCTCATTACACAAATCAGACTTGTCATCCCCCTGTTTTCAACCTCTAAAGCTCTGGGATTACAGGTGGGTGCCACTAGGCCCAGCCTCAGTTGCCCCAGGGGCAGGACTGGCATGGCATGCTAGGGATGGAATCACAGTCTCTGTACCTGACTAAGCAGCCACTTTAAACCGATGAGCTTTCTGGCCAGCCTTTTTTTTTTTTAGCTCAGGGTAATTTTATTTTATTTTATTTTATTTTATTTTATTTTATTTATTTGTTTGTTTGTTTGTTTGATTTTTCTTTTTTATTTTTTGTGGAACTGGGGATCAAACTCAGGACCTTGCGCCCTATCTCCTCGGCCCCTGTTCAGGGTAGTTTGAAGCAGAAAGAAAAATGCATGAGTGATTCTGTTCATTCTGCACATAGACTGAAATATTTTGTGTTTATTTCCAGCCACTGAACCATATTCCTCTCTCTCTCTCTCTCTCTCTCTCTCTCTCTCTCTATATATATATATATATATATATATATATATATATATATATATACAAACTCGAGGCCTTGTGCTTGGTAGGTAGACAGGCACTGTGCCACTGAGGTATATCCCCAGCCATCCTCCAGATAATTTTTTTTTAAGAGAGGGTCTCACTATTGCAGTTCAAGCTGGCCTTGAGCTCACATTGCAGACCACGCAGGTCTCAAACTTGGAATGATCCTCTTGCCTCAAACTCCTGAGTGCTGGGAGTCCAGGCATGCACCACGATGCCTAGCCCAGATAATTTTTGAATATTTTCTGATTATACATTTAATTTTCCAAAGTAATAGATGTTCACGTAAAAAAATATTATTAGAAAGAAAGCCACTGAACCATATTCCTCAAGATATAGATATAGATATAGATCTATATAAATATAGATATATAGATATATATCTTTCCTTCCAGTTTTTGCAATTATTTGTTGATTAGTTGACTTGATTTTGGATACATAACACTCTTTGGTTTTTGTTATCACTTTTAAACTATTCATATATTTTTAAAATTCCTTTTCCCTTTTCTCCTTAAAAACTATGTTCTATTTAATATGTATCTTTTTGTTTGCATCTGTTCTTAGAAAAGGTGAATTTTTGTCATGCGTGAATGTATTTTTAATTTATGTAAATGGTAGATTATTTAAATCTCATTTTTTTAATTTAAAGAGAAAAAACTTCAAAACAAGATAATAGGAAAATAACAATGGTCAATGTATTATTACCTTTAAATTAGTTGCTTAGAGTACACGATATCAGCATTTAATTGTCCAAACAATGTTAGTATGAACTTTTTAAATCTCATTTTCTTCTTCTATATTTTTTGCCAAGCACTGCTTTTAAAATGCACTCATGTGGGGCCAGCGAGATGGCTCAGTGGTCTAAAGCACCTGCTTAAAAAAGCTTAGGCAACTGCAGGGACCACAATTCAATCCCCGGCACCACATGCTGTGCCAGCCCCACCCCCAGGGCAGGCTGAGCCAGCCATAGAAAAAAAAAAAAATGCATTCATGCGGACTGAGGAGTTAGCTCAGGGGTCTAAATGCCTGCCTGGCAAGCACAAGGACCCAGGTTGGGTCCCCGACCCAACTGCGTGCCCTGCTGGTCCCTGAACCCCAAGGGCACCCCTGAAACTGCACTTGGTGGCAGATTCCTGTAATCCCAGCGCTGGAGAGAGTGAGATAGAAGGATCACTACCACTACAAGTCTGAGCTGCATAGGGAGACCCTGTATCAAACAAACAAACAAATAAATAAATACAAGATTTTAAAAAATGCATTCATAAAAAAAAATGCGTTCATGCTTCTGTGCATATATCTGACCCATTGCTTCTGATTGCTGCCTAATTATATATATATATATATATATATATATATATATATATATATATGAGTTCCACATTGTTGCCAACTGTCTGCCCCATAATAGACAGCCAGTTTGCCTTTGAGTCTCCACCCCTATAGATAATGCACTATGAATATTTTAATGCAAAGCCCCTTGCATATCTGTGAAAGAATTTCTTCAGGATGGAACTAAAGTAAAACTGCTGGGCTCACAAGTGTATAAGTTCTTCATATTCACACTTTATGTCAAATTTCTTTCCATAATGCTCAGAGTACAAAATATCACATTCATCAATATATTTGTTTCTGGCTGGTGAGGTAGCTCAGTAAGCACTTGCTTAGGTAAGCACAGGGTTTGATTCCTGGTACCACATCTTGTACCAGCCCCAACCACAAGCATGCGGAGCTGGCCACTGAGTCCAGGCATGGAGGTGCATGCCTGTAATCCCAGCCCTAGGAAAGCCGAAAACAGAAGAATCACTATGAGTCTGAACTGCATAGTGAGACCCTGCACACAGGAAAAAAAAAAAATCCTAATGTATTTGTTTCAGTTTGTGTTTTTGAAGTTTTGCCCCACTATTCTCTTCAGTCACAAACTGCACTTGTTTCTCCTTTTTCTTTACAGTTTCATTTTTCATCTTTCTTATGTCTTTTTTTTTTACACATGGTCCCACTCCATATCTCAAACTGGTAATGACATCCTGTTTTCATCCTCTCCAGCACTGTGATTACAGGCATGCACAGGTCCAATCTTGGCGGTCTACTTAGTGCACCTGGGAGTGGAGCCAGTGTAACGTGTGGTACCAGGATTGAACTCTGGTCCCCGTGCTTGCCTAAGCAGGCACTTAGTCCACTGAGCTATCTCATTGACCTTTTCTTATGTCTTTAATCCTCTTACAGTATATTCTTTTTGTTTTGTTTTTGTTTTTGGTTGACTCAGCCCACCCTGAGGGCAAGGCTGGTGTGGCATATCATGCTGGGGATTGAACTGTTGTCCCCTGAGCCTGTCTAAGCTTGCCTAAGCAGGAGCTTTATGCTGCTGAGCTATCTCATCAGCCTTTACAGTATATTCTTGTGTAGATGTAGAATTGCTGAATTATAGTAATCATACTCTGCTGGATGTGGTGGTGTATACCTGTAATCCAGCACCTTTGAGACTGATGCAGGAGAACTGCTAGCTTGGCCTACCTAATGAGTTCAAGGCCAGTCTTGACTACATAGTGACAGCCTGTCTCAAAAAACAAAACAAAAAATGTAATTATGCTGTGCAATACCGTTTAAGCCCTGATGTATAAATTTTATGTTAATATGTTTAAACATGTCCATCTGTTTTGTCTGATATATATATATGTATGTATATATATATATATATATATATATATATATATATATATATATGTTGTTTTTAGGTTTTTTGAGGCAGAGTCATATTCTGGAATTCAGGCTAACCTTGAGCTCAATGTGTAGCCCAGTCTGGCCTCAAACTCATGGAAATCTACCTGTCTTAGCTTTCTGAATGCTGGCTGGGGTTACTGGTCCCATGTCTGGCTCTTTTATATAAATTTTAAGTATGTCTCTTCAAGTCAGTTTATTGTCTTTTTTTTTTTTTTTTTTTTGAGACATTTTTTGTCTTTTTGAGTCTTGCTATGCAGTTCAGGCTGGCCTTGAGCTCATTTTTGTAGCCCAGGCTGGTCTCATCCTAATCCTCTTGCCTCAACCTTCCAAGTGCTGGGATTACAGATGGGCACTACCACGCCTGGCTTCAGTTTGTTGTTTGATATAATTAAAAATTAGTTAATTTTTGAGATAGAGTCTGGCAATGTTAGTCAGGCTGTTGAAGCCTTCCAAGTAGCTAATATTGTTGGCATATGCCACTGTACCTGATTTGATATAAATTTTAAAAATCCAATAAGTAAGATTACATATTCATATTTAATGCAAATCAGCTATGGTGACATGTGCTTGTAATCTCAGCACCAGAAAGGCTGAGGCAGGAGAATCTCTGTGAGCTCAAGGTCAGCTTGGGCTACATATTGGGTTTGAGGCCAGCCTTGACTACATAGGGAGAGCCTGGCTTTAAAAAAATATGAATAAATAATATCTACTAAATATTAAGATTTAATTCTACCACCTATAAGGGCAGAAAGGTGTGAAACCTTTCCTCACCTGTCATAAACGTCTTGAGAGACACTCTTGTAGCCAAAGTGATTATAACAGAAGACAAGCATAACTTTTTTTTTTTTAAATGAAGTTTATGTATTTGGTACAGGATCTCACTATGCAGCTCAGACTTGTAGTGGTCCCTCTGTTTCAGCCTCCTCAGTGCTAGGATTACGGGCATGTGCTACCATGCCCGGTTTCAGGTGTGTAGTACTGGGGATTAAACCCAGGTCATTGAGCTTGCCTAGGCAGGCGCTTAGACTGCTGAGCTATCTCCCTGATCATATAACATTTTTAGAATCAGAGATCTGTATGACCTGGGAGCATCGGGAAGAAGAACCTCAAAGCCTCATGGAAGATGAATTTTTGTGCTCAGGTTCCCATGAAGAATGGACAGCTAGGTAGAAGTGTGGATGGCCGAGGGGTGGCAGACAGACTGAGGGAACCCAACAAATCCTGTCTGTTGGGACTCTTCTCAACCTCTGGGTGTCAGGCAGGATCCCTTCTGGAATGAAGATCTTAAATGACTTAACTGTCAGACAAGATAGGTCAGAGAATGTATTCATAGCCAGCTCTAACTCAGGAAGGCAGTGGAAATTTGAAGTCATCTTCCTGATTTCTATAATCCACCTAGAGGAAGTGGTGTCCTTGTTTCTATGACTTTGAGGAGGAAAGAGGGGACCGGAGATGGTGTGAGAGAGACCTGAAGCTAATGCTCTTCCAGTGTTGTGATTCAGTTCAAAGAACTCAGTCTGCCAGAACTCCATATTTTGGATGATTGTTGGCTGAGCCCTAACACATTTACTTACTTGAACTTTTTTTTTTCAATCTCCATTTCTGATTTCCATTGGATAGGTTTCTTTTTTCCTGTTAGCCTAATATTTATACATAATTTTTAAATATGGTGATGATAGCCCTTGAGATTCTCACTCATGAGTTTAACAATTTCTTCTTGTCAAAATAGTTTGAACAGAAACTAAAATGAGCTGGGCATGGTGGTACATCCCTGTAATCCCAGCACACAGAAGGCTGAGACACAGGGATCACCATAGGGGTCAGCCTGAACTCAGTTAGTGAGTTCAAGGCCAGCCTGAACCACATAGTGAGACCTTGTCCCCCACCAAAAAAAAAAAAAAAAAAAAAGAAACTCTAAACTTAATTGTCAGATGCTCATGTTAATCCAGTCCCTGTTGCTGAAGAGAGAGTGGTTGTACTCCTAAGCAAACCTGAGGTATCTTTACTAAAAGAAGGGGCAGTGAGGCTGGGGAAACCACTTAGTGATGTATGTTGCTCCTCCTTGCATATGAAGTAAAAGCTGAGCTGCTTTTTTATCATCTGCACAGTGGAGACAATGGCACCTATGTCAAGGCAGTGATATGGTGAAGAAATTAGGTTAGAAGACATGAATGGCCCTGGTGAGTCACAAACGCTGTACAAAGTTAGTCACTATTTTCGCTTTTGCACACATCGCATAGTATCATTGTCCTTCATTTGGATGTTGCTATTCATCTATGCTGCTGCAGCGAAGTGCCATCTGAGCTATTATTTTCCTTACTAAATCATGCGGTTGATCCTACAGTTGATTTTCCATCCATGATGTCAGGGTCATATCTGACCTAGGAATGTGTTTCCATGTGAAGTCTAAAGTCCCAGGTCACTGTGACTGGCTAGCAGACTCTCTGCACCACACACAGTCGAGTGTTCTGTGCAGTGGTGTCAGACTGGGTATCCAGTTCCTTCTCCACCTTCAGTTGGACATGGGTGCTTACTCAGGTCACTTGCCTGAACAACGGAAGCCTAAGAAGACTTTCCCCTTAGAGAGTCGTGGTAGCATTAAATAAGATTCAACTGAAAATGCCCTGGCCTAGGTGAGCTCAAGCTGATCAGGCCCAAATGCAAATCTCTTTATTGAACGTGTACTAAATTTCCACTCTGCTACCTTATGATTAAGGTTGTTTGAAGATTTGTTTTCTTTTTCCCTCAATTCTGAAGTACATTAAAGAGTTCTGTTTCTTTGAGAATAACCGTAGTGTCCCTTAAGACCCGGTGTCATCAGAATTTGTATCAGGAACGCCTGCCTTTGTGATATGTTCTCACGAGAAATTTTGATCCTTATTGGCAGGTGAAGTCAACAACTCTGCTTCTTTCCAAGGATTTAGATTAAAACTAGATTGAAAGGTAGTGTGTACTTGCTATGTCTACTCGACTGGATCTTTCTGTTGCATGATTTCTAATAAACCTATGAAAATTCCATGAATTTTTGAGACCCTCATTTTATTGGTAAGGAAATGAAAATTTACATAAGTTAAGTAACTTGACTCAGGTAATAAAACTGATTGAGAGAAGAAACAAGAGGTTAGAATGTGGCTTCATGGTAGATCACTTGCTTAGTATGTGTAAAATTTTGAGTTCAACCTGTAACACCTAAGAGAGAGAGGGGAGACAGTATAAGGCAGTGATGGTGAACCTTTTAGACAAGTGCCCCATTTGCAACCCCAAACTCACTTAGTTATCACCAAGTTCCAGCACTACTATTAGACCTGAATACTGAGGTTTTAGTTTAGAAAGAATAATCCATACTTCAACATCTTTTGTCTTAAAGGAAAAACAAATAACACGTGTGCTATAGGCTCACCACCACTGGCATAGGGTAATGTAAAGTGTATGGGCTTTTGAGTTGACAGATTTAAATTAGGACTCCAGCATTGCCATTTACTAGATATATCACTTTGGTCCAGTAACTTTTTTTTGTATTTTAGGGAAGGGGCTACAGGGTGTTCAGGATCTCACTACTAGATCAGACTCGTAGTGATCCACCTGTTTACAGCCTCCCAAGAGCTGTGTGGTCCAGTAACTTGATTACTTTTAAATCTTAGTTTCCTCATCTTCACAGTTGGGAATTATAATGATATCTGTCTCACACAGATATTGGGAGGTTGAGTTGAGAGCGTACATGTGAAATAGTACTTGGCATATGGTAAGTCTCTGTACTCAGGTAGAAGAGCCCAGAGTCCTCAGAGTCCACCTAATGCTGCCTTATAGGAAACTACAAATATCATCATGCTCTCTTAAAATATTTCACAGTACATTCTAATGCTCAATCCTTATAAATCATTTGGGCTGTGATTCAAAATGACAGTCCCATGAAGGAAATGGAACAGTCAAATACAGTGAAAGGGTCCATGTGTGGGAGCTCAGAAACCTGGTATGTAGCACTGGCTCTTACATGGTGTGTGTCTGTGTGTGAGAGACCTTGTGGATGGCACTTTACTTCTCTGAGCCTCAGTTCCCACTCACGTGGAATAGGAACAGTGTTCTTTACTTTCTGTAGCCGCTAGAGGTACAAATGCAGATGGATGCAAATCCTCTTTCCTGCAGTTTTAGAAATGCTATGTGAATGTCAGTCACTATAATTAGTGTTTACTGTTCTCTCCAAATGCCCTTGGTGATAGACTAAAGGGTTTATTCCAGAGAGGAATTCTTGGGGAACTCAGGCCTTAGGCAAAGTCTGATTAACAAATCAATGTTACTGGGACTTATACTTGAGTATCAGTCACCCATGAAGCCCATATCCTTGTGAAAGGCTTTCCAGACCATTCCCGCTCAAACCCTGCTCCAACAGCTGTTTGGAGTGAGCCTAGAAATGTGACCCCAAAGTCAAGCAGGCTTGTCAGTGACCTACAGGCCTGGCTCCTTACAAATGAGTTGCACAAATCAATATTTGTCTCTCAGGAATTTGAATCAAGAAGCATGAAGCGATGGCAGCAACTAGCAATAAAAATTGTGACTAACAGGATATGAAGAGAGAGAGAGACACATCTCTATTAACCCAGTTTTTTCATCTACAAAATTGAGGTAGATTTGGTTTTTACCTCATGGAGTTGTGGAGATTATCTGGTTCTTAGCACATAACAGATATCCAATAAATGCAACTTTTTATTATTTTTTTTTTAAAAGTCACTGCAGTGACATTACAGAGAATGACTGTGTGGAGTTACACAGGAGAGGATAAGGAACAACTGAAGGAAGGCTGGGTGTACGGTCAACAAGAGAGGATGAATGGAGTGGTTAGGGTAGAGAGAGACAAAAAAAGGGACTAAGTCAATGTAAATTTGGAGATGAGATTTTTGTGTTTTGAAGGTGGACTAGACATTATAGTTGTGGAAAACAGGTGCATCAAGAACTACCTTAAGGTTTCCAGCCAGAACTATGAGGTGGGTGAGGATGATAAGAGGAAGGAACCCGAGGGAAGCAGGTTTGCAGAGGAATTGGAGTTCTGTTTTAGATGTGTTAGACTTGAGATATCCATGAGAAACTCAGTGGATGTCAGTCAGGCAGTTGATTATAAGTTTGGAGCCCAGCAAAAGAGGTCTGGGATGCAGATATTGACTTGGACCTCATGAGCACAATTAGCATCTGAAGACAGAAATAGTTGGGATTGGGGCTGGGGATTTGACTCAGTGGTAGAATGCTTGCCTAGTGAGCTGGAAGCCCTGGGTTTGGTCCTTGGCACCAAAAATAAAAAATAAGCCTCTCATAAAAAAAAAAAATTCAAACAAACAAACGGTAAAAAAAAGAAAGATCAAGAAAACGTTGGGATCATTCCTAAGCTCCCAAAGAGTATACAGAGAGAAATAAAGAGGGCTGGGAAAAGACCCAAGAAGCAGCAAATTTTAGGGTAGATAAATAGAATATGGGAAGAGGAAGAAGCCTGTGAAAAGAGTAGAGCCAGAGGAGTAGGGTACCCCAAAGCCAAGAGCAGAAAGTGAGGGAAAACTGGAGAGGGCAGCTGAATATGCAAGGCCAAATAAGACAAAAATATAAAATATTGGTCATTAATAAGTAGTTTCAAGGACTAATTTCAGTACTGGGGAACCTAAATAAGAATCAAATAGAGCAGGGCATGGTGGTGCATACCTATAACCTTAGTTCTTGATTGGCTGAGGCAGGAGAATTTCTGTGAGTCCATGGCCAGCCTGGACTACATAGTAAGACTCAAAACAAACAAGCAAACAAACATAAAAAATCAAATAGATTGAAGAATGAGTTAGAGGAGTGTTGTTTTGTCAGCACATATGCTAAAACTCAAAAAGCACTCATAAAGTGACACAGAGATGACTCAAAGTTTGTGAAGGAGCCCATATATTTTTTTGCATAGATTTGAAGTTTGAGACAATGTTAACTTTTACATATTCAAAATGAAAATTAAGTCAAAAAGAAGGGAAAGGATTCTCACGCTGAATATCAACAAAAATAAATGAATCTACATTTAAGCAAGTAATATAACCACACTGAAGGGGAAAAAGAATCTAAGTACTTTTGAACACAGTACTTCCCATGTACACCCTGATTCTAAAGGCAAAACAAAGCTGCAAATCTTGAACTCCAGTAGTGTAGTGAATAGAGTACTTCTGAAACCATTTTATGTGTATTATAACATCAAGTAAGTGAATACAGACAGTCAGTGTGTTGGGAGCCAGAGTTTTCACTGTGGGAAAGAGGGATGTAAATAAAGAACTCTGAGGTATTGAATTAGAACTAGAGCCAGACGGGATGGTGCACCCCTGTAATCCCAGCACCTACGAGGCTGGGGCAGAGGGATCCCTGCAAGTTTGAGGCTAGCAAGGGATACAAAGGGAGTTCAAGGCCAGCCTGAACTACACAATGAGACCCTGTTTCAAAAAAACAAAACAAAGAATTTTAGAGGCATCAGAAATAAACTTATGGTGAGATGGCTTAGCAGTCTAAAGAGCCTGCTTAGGAAAGCTTAGGCAACCCCAGGGACCGCGGTTGAATCCCCTGCACCACATGCCATGCCAGCCCTGCTCCCAAGTATACTGAGCTGGTCACTGAGACCAGGCATGGTGGCACACGCCTGTAATCCCGGCACTGGGGAGGCTGCAAACAGGAGGATCACTAAAAGTCTGAGCTGCATAGTAAGACCCTGTACTAAATACATACAGACAAAATAAAATAAGATAAAAAGTTAGCTGAATTAAATTTCTACACCCCCATACCCACACACCTCAGTTCTGTTTACTAAAAGCACCTTAGAGCAATTATACCCTAGTAAAATGAATATAACTGGTGTTTAGAGTTTGGTTTCTTTCTCTCTTTCTTTCTTTCTTTCTTTCTTTCTTTCTTTCTTTCTTTCTTTCTTTCTTTTTTTCTTTCCAGAGTTTGGTTTCTAAATATCAGTCTCTACTACAAAAGAAGCTCTTTGGAATATGGCTGTTTTCGAAAAAGGGGCAGTGTACGTATGGTACGCACCTGGAACATTTTATACTGTGAGGAAACAAGGAAATAAAAATACCCCAAATAAACATGTGATGGGGGATATGCCAAAAGGACACAGAAACAAAAAGCCAACTTTGAAGGGTATTCAGTGGGTAGCCCCAGGACAAGTTAAATATGGAAAAATAGAATGACAATAAAGGATTATAACATAGTAAATAAAATAAGAACACATGAGTCTCTACTGATGATAACAAATAAGAAATAAGGAAAAGATCTCACAGTAGAATGCTAAGTAAAACCTGTAAACAGGTCAAATATGGTAGCATGGGCCTATAATCCCAGCATTTGGGAGGTCAAAACAGGAGGGCATATGCCAGCTCAAGACTAGCCTGGACTACAAAATGAGTTCAAGGACAGCCTTCCCTGCCCTGTCTTAAGGACAAAAAAAAAAAAAAAAAAAGTAAAGAAAGAAAGAAATGTAAGTAAAATAATAAGGTTAGTAAATTTCTGTCTTGCAGCTTTTGTAGTAATTCATTCAGACAAGAATGATTAATGATCTGGGGATACAGCTCAGCGGCATAAGTACAAGGGTCCAAGTTCTACCCTTGGTGCTGAAAAAAAAAGATTGATGAAGGTTGAGATCATTTGGTGAAAGTCTGAAGAGGAACAGGTTATTTATATAATTTTAAAATATTTTTCCACAGATTACCATTACTTACATACCATTACTTTAGAGATGTCACCCACCCCATCAAAGTGAACACAATCAATAATGGGCCCAAGTGATGGAATGTCTGTCCTCATGAGATGCACCGAGGATAGCACTTCGCATAGATAATACTCCTGCACCCCTCAAAATAAAGAAAATATAAATTTACTTAGTTGGGAACCAGACAAACTCAAACAGGAAATTCTACACAATACCTGGCCAGGACTTTTTTTTTTTATCTTTTTTGAGATAGGGTCTCACTATGCCGTTCAGGTTGGCCTTGAACTCATGGGTTTTTTTAAAAAACTTTATTTATGTATGTACGTATGTGATAGCTGGCTCAATCTGCCCTGGGGGGTGGGGCTGGCCCAGCATGTGGTGCCAGGGATTGAACTGTAGTCCCTGTGGTTGCCTAAGCAGGAGCTTTAGACCACTGAGCTATCTCACCGGCCCCTTGACTCATGTTGATCCTCCTGCCTCAGCCTCCTGAGTGCTGGGTTTATGGGCATGCACCACCATGACTGGCTTTAGAATTATATCAATTTAAAATTTCCTGAATTTCCCTGGTCCCGGAAAAAAAAGAAAAATCCTGAATTTGATCATCACGCTAGGTGGAGATGTAGCTATATAAGAAAATGCCCTTGTTATTACATAATACGTACTGAAATATTTATAGGACTAAGATCAATTCAAGTGGTTCAGAAAAAATATACTTTCCCATACAAAGACTTGCAAAACCTTCATTTCAGGTGCATCCAATTATTCCTCGTAATATTTGTGCAACTCTTCTGCAAGTTTGAAAGTAATTTTTATTTCAAAGTAAAAATTAAAAAAATAAAGTTAATCCCCATACCTAAATAAATAAATAAACTGGAGGTACAAAAGTAGAAGCAATATGTAGATAACTCTTAAAATTTTGGCTGAGGGTGGCAGTGCATATGGTACGCACCTGTCATCTCAGCACTCAGGAGGCTGAGGCAGGTGGATCAACACAAGTTTGAGGTCAGCCTGGGCTAGTGAGTTCAAGGGCAGCATGAACTATAGAGCAAGACCCTGTCTCAAAATGACAAAGCAAAAACAAATTGGCTAAGGGTCTGGGGTTATAGTTCAGAAGGAGAACATTTGTCTCATATGCTTGAGGCTCTGCCTTCCATCCACAGTCACATGCGCGCGCGCACGCGCACACACACACACACACACACACACACACATACACAAAGTAGCTGTGAAGAGGAATAGAGAAATGCAGCCAGTGGGAGAGTCAGGGTTGTAAAAGCATAAAATAGCTCTTTAAAGATAAGAACTACTAGCTGGCTGTGCTGGTGCACACCTATAATCTAGGCTACTGGGGAAGTCTAAGATAGTAGGCTAGTAACTTGCACACCAGCCTGGGCAACATAAAAAGACTGTTGTTTCCTCTGTCTGCCTCTAAAGTGACGAGAGATTGAAACAGATTTATTCACTGACAGAAGCACGATGGCCTCGGCTTCTCTTATTTCCCTTTTTTTTTTTTTTGGCAGGACAGGGGTTCGAACTCACGACCTTGCACTTGCGAGGCAGTCACTTGTGCCACGGAGCTCTCTCCCCAGCCCCCTATTTCCTTTTTTTATGACAGGAGCTCTGTATATAGCCAAGGCTGGTCTCGAACTTACAACTATATTCCTGCCTCAGCCTCCCAAGTGCTGGAAACAGATGTGGGCCACCATACACAACTCAGCTTCTCTTTTTAAGAGAGTGGTTCAGATCAGAGGTCCTCTAAGAAGCTTTCCATCTCAGCTCCTCTGTGGTTTGCCAACCTTTAGATGTCATGAGCTTTACTGAAATTTATTTTAGTCCTTAAACTGCAACTGGGAGAAGACATTTGGGTCACTGCCACCTGAGGGCAGTCCGAAATGATGCTGTGTATTGTGGTGGCTTTGTTTTAGCTGCTGGAATTAAACAGAGAAGCTCCTTGCATGATTTTCTCTCCAATATGTCTCTTCATTATTAAAGCTCCTGCTAACACACCCTTCTTTCCAAGTTGTTTAAACAAGAAAAGCCCACTGGAATTCATAGCAGGAGTTTGAGGGGAGCTAGAAGTGAGTGAGAAGCTCTCACACCCTGGGAAAAAACAGGCACATACTGTGAGCTTAATAATGGATGTTAATGGAAGATTAGATCCTGTCAGAGCACAAGGGACCTGGGAGAAGGCTGAGTACAGTTCCTGCAATTTATAGGCATTCTGTCTAAGTCTGGAAAAGGGGAGGTGCTTTACAGCACTCACCTGGTTAGTCTGTGAAGACAAAGGTTCTGGTGTTTTTCTGTCTTTTTTTTTTTTTTTTTTTCTTTTTGAGACAAGGTCTCCCTATGCATATAGTCAGACTGGCCTGGAGTTCACTTTGTAGCCCAGGCTGGTCTCCAACTTGCAATGATCCTCCTTCCTCAGCCTCCCAAGTGCTGGGGTTACAGGTGTGCGCCACCATGCCTGGCCTAGTATTTTTCAAATAACCTCATAAATAGAGCTGGAAAAGACAGTGACCACATTGTCAGAGTCAAGACTGACTTCCCAGGAAAATGGTGACAATGCCTGGCTGCTGTCTTCCGCAGCTTAGGATGATTGGACCATTCACCTATTCATCTGCTCCATCTGGTCCTAATGCCTGGAAGAATAGTTCAGATCATATCCAACTTCTTTTTCATCCTTTCAGACAGGAGCTTCAGATTGCTAAGGGGTCATCGGTAGACTTTCCCGCCAACCTTGAGGGATGGGATGGAAGCCACTGGACAGAAAATAAATGGCATGGGATTCTACACTGTTTGGAAAGACATAACATTGTCTTTGCACTATAGGACAAGTGATCTTTAATTTCTAGGGTTTTTGTTTCATTTTGTTTTGTTTTTTGAGACAGTCTTGTTATGTAGCACATTCTGGTCTTGAGCTTGCAGTGGACCTCCTGCCTCAGCCTGCTGAGTTCTAGGATTATAGGTATATAACACCACACCCAGCAAAAGTGATCTTTGGACAACCTGAAAATCCTGCTGAAAGCTGGGCATGGTGGTACAAACCTGTAATACCAGCTACTCAGGAGGCCATGACAGGAGGATAGCAAGTTTGAGCCCAGCCAGGGCAATTTAATGAGACCCCATCTCAAAATAAAATTTAAAAAGAGCTGGAGATGTAGCTCAGTGCTACTGGGTTTTAATTCCCAGCACCACAAAACCAAAGCCAAAACAAAAGATTGAAAAACGAGAAAATTATAGTAAGAACAGAAAAGTTCTTAATATAACCTAAGTACAAATAAAATAACTTGCGATCAAACAAAATTCAGAAGCCAATATGATTTCATAATATATTAAAAACTGGGTTCAATCACTTAGAAGGGCACTTGATCTTGCTGTTACATACAGTTAATGCTCACACATTTGCAGATACAGGGTTTTCCATTACTATAGCAAGTATCTAAGATAATCAATTTGTAGAAAGAAAGGGTTTATTTTGGCTCAGAGTTTGAGAGTCTTTAGGCAATGTAAGCACATCCCATTTCTAAAAGTTCCACAACCTCAACCTTTCAAACAGCTGAGCTGAAGATGGAGCTACAATCCATGAATCTTTGGGACCCATGCAAGAACCAAGCACAGCACCTTGCCTTCAAAATCACTTTCCTTTTGACTCCTCCAACTACTACAACTATCTGTCTTTAGGGTTTATTTCATTGTACCTCATCCTCCCCACTTCAAAGGAAAAGACATAGACTGAGTTTTTGTTTTGTTTTTATTTTTGTTTTTGTTTTGAGGCAGGGTCTCACTCTGTAGCATACCAGGCCTTCAACTCTCTATGTAATCTAGGCTGGCCTCAAACTCATAGTGATCCTTCTGCTTTACCTGACCAGACTGGGTCTTCTTATTATTGTTATTTTTAATGTATTTGGTACTGGGTCTACAGGATCTCACTACACAGATCCTATCTATAGTAATACTCCTGTTTTCAGCCTTCCAAGTGCTGGAATTATAGGTGTGCACCATCACGCACAGTCACAATTGCTGTCTCAGCATGCCCCAGGGGTGGGTTTGGCACAGCAGGCCAGGGATTGAGCCCCAGGCCCTCACTTCTACCTAAGCAGGCACTTTAATCCGCTGAGCTATCTGACCAGCCCCAGACTTAATATGAAATTATTTCAGAAGTTGCTTTCATCAATAATCTACTAATAATCTTTCTTAACTTTTTAAACTTTGTCTTTTTTGCTCCCTCCTTCCAACATCCCAACTCCAAAAATTCTCTAATTCACCTATGTCCTATAATCTAATGATCCCAATACCTTTTCTCCATTTCTCATCTACTTCATGTCTTTACTTCCCTATTAATCCATCTAAATTTCTAGGTCCACAGTTATGATCATTTCCTTGGTGGGTCCTTTTTTCTTTTGCCTCTTTTAGCTTTATCATTTTACTCCACAATACCCCTGCTTTGAACAGTCTAATTCTTCAGAAAGAATTAAAACCTCACAACTATATCAGTTAGTTAGTTAGCTAGTTAGTTAGTTAGTTTGTTTGTTTGTTTTTGTCTTTTTGAGACAGGGTCTTTGCAGTTTAGGCTGACCTTGAGCTCACTTTGTAGCCAGGCTGGTTTCAAACTCACAATGATCTTCCTGCCTCAGCCTCTAGAGTCCTAAAATTAATGATTGTTAACCTTAAAAGTGACAGATGCCAGGCCTGGTGGTGCACACCTATAATCCCAGCACCGAGGGGGCTGAGGCAGATCACGGCAAGTTTGAGGCCAGCCTGGGCTATACGGTGAATCCAAGGCCAACCTGAATTACATAGCAAGACTTCATCTCAACCAAACAAACAAAAAACCAAACAAGTGATGGTTTCATGCTGCCTAATATTAGAGCAGCTCAGAGCTTTAAAGTTGGACTTCTTGGATCTAGCGACATTCAGATATGCAAATAACTTCCCCAGTCTCGTGCCTTAAAATGCCCCATATGCTGATGACTGCCAGATTTATATCCCCAACTCAAGCCTCAGCCCCGAACTCCAGACTCCGTGCATCCTTCCTCCCCTCACTGCCACACACACACACAGTGGTCTCAAACTCATGAATTTAAATGATCTTTCTGTCTCAGCTCCCTAAGTAGCTGGCATCATAGGTGTGCACAAAAATATCCAGTTCCCAGACTTATACCACAGTGGCGTCCTTGAGTTTTCAACTTGCATATCTAAAAGGTTCTAGCCAAAGACCAAATGCCTGATATTTCCAGTTGGTTTCTGTCAATCTTCCCCATCTCAGTGAGGCAATTCCATCACTCTAGTTCTTTAAGCAAAAACCTGGCATCCTCCTTGATGCTTTTCTTTCTCCACACTTCACAATGAGTACTTTAGCAAATCTACTAGACCCTACCGTAAATTTATATAGAATTCAAGGGCTTCTTACCACCTCTTCTCTCAATTCTAACACCCTACCCCAAGCTATATTTGGGTTATTGAAATAATCTCATATTTTTCTGTTAATTTCTTTTCTCACATATTTTTAAATTTGTATTTTTCCTCACCAACCATAATTTTTATACATAATTCATACACTAAACTTTTCACTTCTTATTGGAATATAAGATAAATGAAGATAGGGTTGTTGTTTTTTGTCCATTTTCTTTATTGCTGTACTTTTCATATCTAGAGCAGAACCTAGCACATTTTAGATACTCAGTACTATTTGTTAAATTAAGAACATATTCTTAGCCACGAGTGGTGGCACATGCCTGTAATCCCAGCACTTGGAAGGCTGAGGTAAGAGGATCAGTGCGAGTTAGAGACCAGCCTGGGCTACAAAAGTGAGCTCAAGGTTAGTCAGAACTGCACAGTGAGACTCTGTCTCAAAAAGACAAAAAAAGAAAAGAAAAGAAAGAAATAAAAAGAACATATTCTCATGATAACTCCATGGGGCAGACTCTGTTTTTATCAAATTCATTTTATATATGAAGGAACTAAGGTTCAGATAAGATATAAAAATTATATAAGTCACCCTAGTAAGTGGGAAACTCAACTTGAAATTAAAGCATGTTTCCTTTTAAAAAAATCCACAGGTCTCACCACTGTGGTACACTGTCTTTTATCTTTATAATCAGTTATTCTAAGTCTACATTCACAGCTCTGCAATACTATTGGTTCCAGGAATTTTTAATCATTCAAGAAAATTTTATTAGTATGTATTTGTGATACCCAATGATTACATTCATTGTGTATAGTTGATATGTGTACATGATATGTTATCCCAGCACTTGGGAGGCTGAGGCAAGAAAATTGCTGTGAGTTTGAGGCCAGCCTGGGCTACAAAGTTTGAGGCCAGCCTGAGTGTTGAGATCAAGTAGAATGAAGGGAGTTTGTTGTTGGTATGAGGATCTCTTAATTTAGCTTTTGTTTTCCAGAGATGTGTTCCTGGCTTTGTCAAGAGGTACTGTGTGCCATGTCAACCTATTCAGTTTGATTGGGTTGGGCTCTGTCATTCCAGTCAGACAGGTTCATCCACCGTGATTTTAATAGCTCTGTAATAGGTGACTCCCTGGGGTAGATCTGTGAAGACTGCTACTGTGAAGGTGAAACTCTTGCCTTGAAGATCACAGGCAGGGTCTTGGTGCAGCACTAGGGCAAAGGCAACCCTGAGCAAGAAGCTGGGTTGTCAGTGTCCATAAACTTGGCTGGGTAGTATTAATGGTCTACATGGTGTTGAATTGTGCCCAATAAGTTTTTTTTTTGGACAGGATCAACTGCATATTTGATGCAGTTCATGCCAGCCTTGAAATCAGCGTATAGCCCCAGCTGTCCTCAAACTCCAGACGATCCTGCTGCTTCAGCCTCCATACTGCTGGGATGACAGACATGCACTACCACACCCAGCTGCCCAATAACTCTTATCTGGGTCTCTTCAAAGGGTCATTGATCTCATTGTTCCAATAGGGTCAGATAGACCTCTGTTCTTTTTTTTTTAAACATACAATTAACTTATTGTAAGCATTCACAGTGGTATGCAATCCTCACCATTATTTAGTTGTAGACAATTTGCATTGCTCCTCCAAATGAAACTCTGTAACTATTAGCAGTTATTCCTGCTTGCCTGTTCCCTTCCCCAGGCAACTACAAATCTACTTTCTGTCTTCATGGACTTCTCTATTATGGACATTTCACATAAATGAAGATATGAAATAGGGAGACATTGACGGCATAAGCACCTGCCTGGCAAGTGCAAGGTCCTGAGTTCGATCCCTGGTGCTGCATGCCAAGCTGGCCCTGAAATCTGACGTGGTTGGTGCAAGCCTGTAATCCCAGCACTGGGGAGGCTGAGACAGGAGGAGCACTGTGAGTTTGAGCTGCCTAGTGAGACCTTATATCAAAAATAAATAAAAATAAAAACATAAAAGAGTCATATAATGTAGGGTTGTTTTTTTTTTTCCTGGCTTTTTTCACTTAACATAATGCTTTCAAGTTGCATCAGTTTTGTATTATGTCTTTTTTTTGTGTGTGGGACTGGGGTTCAAACTTATGACCTTGCACTTGCCAGGCAGGCACTTGTGCCATGGAGCTATCTCCCCAGCCCCCTCAGTTTTATATTATGAACCAGCATCTCATTTTCTTTTTTCCAGAATAAAACTCCATTGTATGAAGACATCAAAATGTATTTATCTATTCACCAGTCAAAGGACATTTGGGTTGATTTTACTTTTGGCTATTATGAACAATGCTGCTATAAACACCCATATACTAGCTTTTGTGAAATCATATGTTTTTTATTATTTTGACTTTATCTGTAGAATTGTTGGGGGTGTGTGCTAACTCTACACTTCACTTTTTGAGGAACTGAAAAATTGCTTTTCCAAAGTAGCTGCACTATTTTACATTTACATCAGCAACATGTGACGGTTCTAACTTCTCCACTTCCTCACCAATACTAGACTATTGTAACAATATAAGACACACCCCTTGCCCTGAGAAAGTGTTTCACTACGTAGTTCAAGCTGTCCTCCAACTTGCTGTAGCCCATGCTGGCCTCAAATTCACAATGATCCTCCTGCCTCAGCTTCCCAAATGCTGGGATTACAGGCTTGTACCACTATTCTTGGAAAAAAATATCCCTTCATTCTCATATATGTAAATAGTTAGTTGTTATTGCCTGTGTTGGACTGCCAACTGGTCATCAACTGAATTGGTGTGGTGCTGGGTGTGGGAGGCCCACCTGAGGATTGTTGCTAGCAGCAGAAGAGGCAGAATTAGAGAAGCTGTTGGGAGGCTATTTGGCAAGATGTAGAGGCTGTTGGGGAGTGTTGGAAACTCCTGGTTCTCTTGGGCTGTTCTGTTGGAGGACCTTGTCATGCTGGCTTTCCTGGTGAACTTGGTCATTCTCATTGGAAAAGCTTGGGACCTCATTGTTCCTGAGAATGGCTATAGTTCACTTAGGGGGAGTTCTGGTCCTCACCTTAAATATTGCTTCCTGGCTTGGAAGGGAAGATGGTACATAATTCCACCTCCTAGAGAAGCTTGTAGAGTTGGCTTTCCTGATGGAAACTCAGCTTTCCTCATTGCTAGAGAAGCTTGGAACCTCACTGTTGCTGCTGAGGATGGTTGTGGTAATTTTCAGGGAGCTCTGGTGTTGCTTCCTGGCTTCAATGTAGATCCCTCATCCTGATCCTTCATCCCACTGGCACAGACTTTCTGGCTTCCACCGTTGGCCTTTGGGCCTTACCAGTGCAGATCTGTGAAACAGGCCTGCATGAGACATTGTCATGGGCTCTAGTTCTCAAGTTGGACTTGTGGGAGGCATTGTTGTGGGCTCTAGGTCTTCAGCTAATCCTTTAGTCTAGGATTCATGCAGGATATTACTGTGCAATCCAGGCCCTCGGTTGAATTCTTTGGTCTTTAGTATGTGGATAGATTTCCTGCACTCTTTGTATATGATTCTTTGGGTGATCTCATTATAAAATAAACTTATAAAATGTGTCCTGTATTGTAATTGTTCCTCTGGCAAAACCCCAAACCACAATATTGTCCATTTAAAAATTATAATTATTTTAGTGGGTATAAAGTGATACCTCATTGTGTTTTTTTTTCCTCATTGTGTTTTTGGTCTTTTTTTTTTTTTTTGTATTTTATGAAAGGATCTACAGGGTATTCAGTGTCTCACTACCAGATCGGACTTGTAGTGATCCACTTGTTTACAGCCTCCCAAGAGCTGGGATTACAAGCGCACTGCAGTACCCAGTCTCAGTTGCTGTCTCAGCATGCCATGGGGGCGGGGCAGACACTGCAGGCCCAGGGATTAAACCCCCAGTCCCTGGGCCTGCTTGCAGGTGCTTTAATCGCCTGAACTATTTGGCCATCCCTATACCTCATTGTGTTTTGATTCGTATTTCCCTAATGACTACTGATAATTAGAATCTTTTTAAATGTGTTTTTTGACCATTGGCTTCTTATCTTCTTCAGAGACTTATCTATTTAAATCATTCTTTTTTTTTTTTTAAATTCAAATGTGGTCTTGCTATGTTGTTCAGTCTGCTCTTAAACTTCTGGGCTAAAGCCACCCTCTGAAAGACTGGAGCTCTATTCATATACTCCATGGTTCCAAGCTTCTGTTAAATGTTCAATTGAATTATCTTTTATTTTTTAAAAATTTTTCTTGAGACAGGGTCTCACTATGCAAGTCAGGCTGGCCTTATGCTCACTTTGTAGCCCTGGCTGGTCTTAAATTTGCAGCTGTCCTCCTGCCTCAGCCTCCTGAGTGCTGGGATTACAGGCATGCACAAACACGTATGGCATCTTTTCATTTTTTTTAAATTGTAAGTGTTCTTTATATATTTTAGGTAGTTTGCTTATCAGATATAAGATTTGCAAGTATTTTGTGCCATTCATTGGATATCTTCTTTCCTTCCTTTTTT
>PVKN010009983.1:0-23148 GCA_004027915.1 Capromys pilorides
CTGTCACCAGGTGGCAGGGGGACAGGGAGACCCCTGGCAATAAGCCTAGGATTCTGGGGTGATGCCCTAGTCTCCAGGACCTATCCTTCCTCAAGAGCAGAAATTCTCTGTACACTTCCATTCTCTCCTCTTCCCCACCAGTCCCCTCACCTCCCCTGAATTTTCCTTTCTCCACCCCAGATCTGACCAGCAGACCACCCCGGCAGACCACCAGAGAACTAATTGTCTTCAGTCCCCACCGTCAGAGTCCCTGCCCATCCCGTGACATAGCCCCCTTATCAGGCAGTGCTGTGGCCAGGGCGCAGATAAGCATAACAGAATCCACTTCTCTGAGGGGTCCCCTGGACTCTGGACTCCTCCATCACACTCCACAGTCAGGGGCTCCCTACATTACTGAGTGAAGGGATTGAGCTAGAAAAAGAGCTGATGAGGTGGGAGAGAGGTTGGGAGGGTGATCCCAGAATCTAGCTCCAAGCCTGTCCCTGTTTTAGAGACCAGAAGGCTGAGGCTCTGAGAAGATGATCTACCATAGGCCATACTTTTTATGAAGAAGAATGGTCTGTATCTTAGGCCTCAGTGTCCCTCAGACAAGGAAGATTAATTGGTTCACAATCATTCAACAGACAGGCAGTGAGCACTCCCTGACTGGCAAAGCAGCTTTCTGACAGAATCCGGTTCAGATCTTCCTTTGTCGCTAACGTGTGACCTGGGACCGACTGCTCTGACTTCCCAAGCCTCTGTTTCCTGCTTGGTAAAATGAGGGTGATACTGGTGCTTTCCTGAGGAGGGCTGTCATGAAGAGCAGTTGGCATGACCCAAGTCAAGCTCAGTAAACTGCTGTAGTGTTGTGCCGGGCAAGAAGACACCAGGAGCACTGCTCTGCTGGTGGCCTGGCAGGGCTGGGAGGTTGGTACTGTGCTGAAGCACGACCATTACCCAGGGGGCAAATGATCCCTAGACCTATCTGCTGGATCCTATGAGTGGCACTGCAGGCAGCTTGAGGGGTAGTAGGCGTTGTGGAGTGGGTTCCCTGTCTACCTTGCACCCCCAGGCATGCTGGGCTTCCAGCCCCCTTCACACACACACACACACACACACACACACACACTTATTCTAGCCAAGATCCTCCCACAAGACCTTGGGGCTAGGGTGAGGGTTACCTTCTGCCCACCTGCCCCAACCCCAGCTGCTTACATAAGCGAGCTTCTAATCCAGAGCCCAGCATGAAAAGGAAAGGTGGAAAGCATGAGGGAGAGACCCTGGGCTCCAGGGACATCAGGACTGGAAACCTCTGAGGCCACACTCAGAGCTCTGCTTCCTTCAGAGTCAGGCCAGCCCTGCCTGGCCTCTCCTGATGATCCTAGGCTGAGACAGAAACTAGTCCCTTGTCCAAAGTTAGTCAGCACATATCCAGCTGGAGAGGAACTCTCTGGCCCCTAAGCCCAGCCTTGCTCACCCTGGGCCTTTGCAGTAATAGGATTTATTTCTTACATCCTTAGCCAACTATTCTGAAATTTCTGCTCCCTGGGAAATGAAAACACGAGATGATGAGCTGGCAGTGGGCAGGATGGCAGTTGGGGAGGGAGCTGGCTTCCAGCCCTCCCCCTATTCAACCACATTTCACAAAGACCACATATGCAGGTGAGGACAAAGGTTGTGGAAACCTGCCCATGGCCCCTGTCCTCCCAGAGTTTGTGGCTCAGAAGGAGACCTAACAGGATGAATGACAAAGAAGCAAAATATGTTTACAACCTCTGGAGACTGGATCTAAGAAAACATGCCCTGAAGCACGACAGTCTGCAGGGGTGGCAGGGGGTGCTAGATCTGCAGTGTGGATGAGACAGGGGTGCCCAAGACAAATCTGGTCTTCTTGGCACTAGAGGAGCTGCAGCCAGTGGTCACCCTGACCCAGTCCATTCTTCCAAAACCTGGAGGGATCCACCAAGCCTTGATCCCTCTGAGCCTTTAGCAAGCTGCAGAGGAGACCACGCTGCCAGTTGTCCTGTGTGCTGGGTGTTATGCTAAGGGCCTTACTCGTTTACTGGGGAAGTGATTTACAGATAGGAAATGGAAGTTCTGAGAGGGTAAACAATACGGGTGAGATAGCCCCAAGCCAAAACTTGAGCAAAACTTCTTTTTAGATTTCAGAATTTGTTAGAGAGATGTTCGACTAGTAAAGTCAAGGCGAATGTTCCAAAATCCATTATAACTCTACAACCTGAAACACTTTTGGTCCTGAGCATTTCAGGGAGGGAATATTTGGCTTGTATATCCAATGCCTTGGGGTCCAACCTTTCAAACACCTTGTGTCCCTCTGCAAAAACCCCAGGAGCTCACCAGCATTCTTTCCTGATCCAGCTCCTCACTCTTGGACAGGGAGACTCCTGCCACTGGGTCAAGACAGCATGCCTGTGGCTCATGACCCAGGTCCTGGCTCCCGGTAGGACCATCTGCCCAGAGAAGGCTCAGCAAAGAGAGAGGGGAACAGGAACGGCCCGGGCCACCTGTACCCGGCCCTGCATGCAGCCACACCTCCCTCCGATGCACATGCAGGCCTGCAGAGCTGGGCCCAGGGGCCAGCAGCCAGCAGCCAATTCACCTAATGACTTTCCCCCAAAATTCCACTCCCTTTTGAGTGCTTCCTAACCTAATCAGCTAATTTGGTCTCTCTGCTTTGGCCATTTTGTTGGTGTTTAAGTATTAGAAAAAGAAAAAACACAATTTGTCTGAGGACATCGCCTCCTTAATTCAGTATTCCTCGGAAGTCTCAAATGTGCAGCTTTACAAATGATGCAGCACCCACTCTGTGGTCATTTTCCGCTTTATCTAATTGCAAACATTTTAAAGCTCCTCAACCAGTTTGGCTAAAGTCACTTTATTCAAAATTCTAATTTTCAAGCTGTCATTTCCCATCCACATGGGTGAGGGAAAGAAGGTTATTCCCTTTGTTTATCTTATTTATCTTGCTGGTCAGCTCCTGGGCACACGGCTGCTCACCACAGTTCTAGGCCCCACATCTAGCACCTCTGTGAAGCATCACAGCATCCTAAGGAGAGAAGATCATCCCTGGACTCTTTTTTTCAGATGAGGAGGCTGGTGTAAGGTCCCGTGCCCACATTTGCAGGGCTGGTAGAGGGTCAGGCCAGGCAGAGTTCCAAACAAATCTTCCTTTAATAAAAAGGTAATTTTAATGTCAGGCTATTTTTAAAACATTCAAACAGATGCCAAAACAAATCACAAGAAGCTGACTATTAGGCAAACTGGACCTTAGACAAACTGATAAGTGGGGAGGTGATTTTAGACAGAATGGCTTGTTCTAGGGCTTCACGGACTCATCTCCCTCCAATGCACCTCCCCCTAAATGCCACTGATCACCAGCCAGGTAAGTGAGGACAGAAGGCAGAGAAGGCTTCTGGCTCTCAGCTTGGGGATAGACCGAAGATAGGAGGAGGCACTCCTGGGAGCTTCCTCAGGGGCCAGGGAGGCTGTCTTGGGATTGGAAGGAGGAGGGGACTGGAAGGAAACTAGACCTGCTGGGCAATGGTCCAGAGCTGCAAAGACTTCTGGGTGCTGCTAGGGTCTTCAACCATCACTCACATCATCTAATCAGGTAAATTAAAATGCAGCATCTAAAGTTCCTGCTTCCAGGAAGCCAGCCCAGATGCTCTGGAAAATAGCTACCTACTTCCTTGTGTGACTTCTGACCCTCATGTTCTCCCTGGTTACTGAGGGGCAAACTCTGCTTCCCCATGCCTCCTCTCTCCCTCTTTTCTCTTCTCCCTTCCACTCCTCTGCTCTTCCCCTATGCAGCCACCCCTAGTATCTTCCTAGAGCTTGGTTCATTCCATGGAAACTAGTGAATGAGAACAGCAAGCCTTAAGAAAGACTCTCCCTCTCCCAGATCCTTCTCTGACCTTGGGCAGAACAGGAGTCCACTCCACCCCCTCATACACACACACACACACACACACACACACACCTCACCTCAGTCCCTGCCTGTCACTGGCAGCTGGGGCCCAGGATCTGTAGTCCAGTAAATCTGTCCAGCTGAGACCAAGAACTAAATTTAGATGGAAGCTTATTGCCAGGCCTGGGAGGCAGCAAGAGTCTGGGCTAGACCTCCTGGCTCCTGTGAGGTGGAACCTTGGAAGCCTGTGTGGCCCCTGAGGCACAGGTTCTGTCTGGACAGGGCTCAAGATGGAAGAAGAGCAACTGGAGGCTGGGCTCTGACCTGCTGCCTCCTCTCGAGCCAGGGACTCCCTGCCCTCTTCCAAGGTAAGGATGTCCCATTCCAGGATCATGGTGGCCAGGGCCAAGATCTGGGCCTTCACTCCGACTCACCTCAGAGTAAAAACTTGGGAGACAAGGAAACCTGAAGAACAGGCAAAACTCCCAGCACTGGGGCTCCCAGAATTGGGGTTGAGCAGCATGTCCATGGCTGAGGGGTCCATAGTCTCATCCATCTAGTTAGTCAGTCAATCACTCAGTCAGCCAGCCAGCCAGCCAGCCAGCCATCCAGTCAGTCTGTCTGTCAGTCATTCGTCAAGGTTCCGTTTGTTGAGTTCTTGCTATAGGCCAGGCTCTAGGCTGGGAATTGAGACACAGATGTGGGATATGGTCAAGCTTGTCAAGCAGGGATAGAGATAGAAGGCAGCTCTCTGCTCCTGCCTCAGGCAAGGGCCAATCCCTTCAAAGTCCAAAATGTTCTCATCAGAACTGGCACAAGGAAAACACTCTTTCTGCATTCACACATTCTGACATCAAAAGTAAGGTTTCTTCCATACCAAGGCATTTTTCAATTCCTCAAGAACACCAGCTGACACTGTCTGTGTGGAGGGTGCCTAAAGCTTATAGGTGAGAGCCCAGTCTGGCAAGGGCACACCCTCCTCAGTCCCAGCTTCCATACTTTTGACTAATAGAACAGCTACAACCCATAGCTTCCCACCATCACCAATCTGTCCAAGGTTCTTTTGCTTAATTCAGAAGGAAATCATGAAATTGGCATGTCACTGGAAAGAGCCCAAGGAAGTCTTCAAAGTGAAGACAGGGGGCCCAGCTCCCACTCCCACCCCCACACCATGGAGTAGGCTTATCAATTCCTGTCACAGAAGGGAATTTCAGGACACACTGGTGGGGGGCTGAGGCAGGTCTATTGGGTGGTCTGAATAGAAGAAAACATAGAAGGGACTTCAGCCTGAGGAGCTAAGGGAACAAAGTTCTGATGAAGAGGTTCAGAGGGGCCTGGTGACAGAAGAATGGGGTTAGCTCTTAGGGTTCTTCTGGTGTGGACTGGGGGGATAATTTCCCACTGGGCCAGCAGTAGAGCTTGGTGTCTTACAGGAGTTTCCCCTAGTGGAAGCTACAGATCCAGAGCCATTCTCACCCTTATAGACAGCCCGAGACTCCTGCCTGGTACAGGACACCTGATCCTTGCATGAGTACAAGAGGGCACATTTCATGCATTTCTAGAAAGGGAGGGTAGGGGAAAGGGGTGAGTCCATCTTTAGTGGGTAACAGGGCATGACAATTTATGCCTTATGTCCCATAAGGGTACCTATTCCATTTTACTACAACATCTGTTTGGGTCCAAAAATGGGCTAGAGCAGTGCACACAGCTCAGGGAAACATTTATGACTACATTTGCTGGTATATTATAAAAGATATGACAAACGACACAGGATATGACAAGATGCACAGGACCTAGAGCAGTAAGGCCGCACTGCCACACCTCCTCTGGGTGCCACCCTCCCTCCACTTCCATGTGTTTCCCAACCTGGGAGCTCCCAATCCCATCTTTTAGGAATTTCATGGAGGCTCTGATTGCATAGCATAGTGGACAACTATCTCTCTGTAGCCACTCTCCCTTCCTCAGGGGCAGGGACAGAGAGCTCCGAGCTTGTAATCACAGTTTGGTCTCTCAGTGACACCCCTGCCCAGAAGCTCACCCAGAGTTGCCTTGTTAAGAGAAAGACGTTGCTGTCACTCAGGAAATTACACAGGTTTCAGAAGCCCTGTGTCAGGAACTGGAGACTAAAGCCAATATATTTCTTCTTAAATCCCCATTGTACAAAGTGTGCTTCAGGGACTCTGAAGTTACAGACTGAATCTCTCATCTCCCTGTTCAGCTGGCTGGGTCTGCCTCCTGCAGCCCAGCTCTCAAGCCCCCCGGCCCACTTCACCCTCATCCCTGCTCCTCCATGCATGGAAAAGGGCTTCCTGCTATTATGGCTTTCGCAGCCACCCATTTGGGGTTCTGGCTCTGTTAGTCAGCTTTCCATCTTCGTGACAAAATACCTGGCACCAACACAAATCTTATAAGGAAAGAAGGCTTACTGGGGCTCATGGTTTTCGAGGGTTTGCTCCACAGTTGGTCAGCTCTATGGCCTGCGGTGGAGTGGAAGTGCCATGACAGGAACCTATGGCAGAAGAAACTGCTAGCCTCAAGGCAACTAGGAGGCAGCAGGGACCAGAAGGAGCCCATGTCCCCTGCAAGTACACACCCCCAGTGACATAATTTCCTCCACTAGACTCCACCTCCAAAAGTTTCCACTCTTTCCTGGTAGCAGCACAAGATGGGGACAGAGCCTTTGACATGTGGACCTCTGGGAGACATTTAACTGAACCATAGCCAGCTGCTGTAGCCTCCAGAGACGCAGCCCTTCACTTTCTTGGCCAGGACCAGCTCTTCCAATCTGTGTTATAGGCATGAATTCTGCCTCTGTCCCTCACCTGCTGTGTGCCTTGGAGGGTGACTTCACTCTTCTGGGCCTCAGTTGCCATATCTGTAAACAAGAGTTATATTATAGTTATGTACAGCTGCAACAAGGAATAGAGGAACTCTCTTGTTTTGTTTTAGTTCTTTTTTGGTACCAGTGATCAGACTCAGGATCTCAGGATCTTGCACTTGCCAGGCAGGCAACTGAGCTACTGAGCTGTCTCCCCTGTCCTAGATGAGCTTTTCTAATGCAAAGCATTTGGACCCAGGTCCAGCACATAATAACCCCTGATTCCACATAATAGAGGCATTCCCTTCCTGCTCACCCACCGTTGCCCTTGATGGTACCCCCAAGCCAGATGCAGTTGCCTCCACACAGACCTTGTGCCCTCTTAGCTCCAGTCTTTGCTCACCTGGCTCTGCCTGAGGGTGACTTTCCCCACCCTCCCACCACCCCATCTATGGACTCAGCTCTGAGATCCAACCAAGAGCCCTCAGGTTCCTCCACAAGTATTTAGCTGCACACAGCACGGGCTGAGCTCAGACAGGTTCAGGCTGTGTCCTCAGGATGCCAGTGTCCCCAGGAAGACAGCTGGGGTCGAGGGGGTCCACACTGCTGGACAGTTGGTCAGGGAGGAGGCCTTTCCAGAGAAGTGCTTTAGTGGAGCTTTCAGATGCCCCAGCCCTGGGTTCTCTAGTGAAATCCCCCTGAAGTCCTTGGCAAGAACCTTCATTCAGCTCGTGACTGCTATGCACCAGGCTCTTGATACACAGACACTGAATACACACAAATTCTATAGTGCTGATGCTACCCCTGTTTTAGTTTTTGTTTTGTTTTTGGTAGCAGGGATTGAACTCAGGACTGTGCGCTTACCAGGCAGGCACTTATGCTGCTGAGGTTCATCCCTGGGCCTTACCCCTGTTTTAAAGATGAGGAGACTAAGGCCCAGAGAAGTGAAGTTGCTTTGCCAGGGCCACACAGCTGAGAAGCAGCATCTCTAGGACTCCACGCATGGGATGTCTGCATGTGACCCCCTCTGAGAGCTCAGTTCACAAGCCTTGGAGTGGGACTGTTCGAGTCCTGCCTCCTCTCCTCTCTGCTCACTCATCTCTAAGCCACCAGGGTTCCCCATAAGAGAATGAAGACCTCTGGCTGTGCCAACTTCTCAGGTCGGCAGAGGGAGGAGTTATAAGAGTCAGAGGCAGGATCCAAGAGTTGCCCTGGATCTACCTCTAGTACACTTGTCTCTGTCACTCAGCCCTTGTAGCACTCATGTATGCTTAGCCTGGTGACCTTGTGTCGCCCCCATTAGAAGACCTGGCTATAGTGTGAGACTATGTCGCTACGGTGAGGACAGCCCACATCACCTGAGTTCTGGGGAAGGTGCTCCCACCCAGAGCCGGTGCTAAGCAGAAAATCACAAAGGCAGTGGGGCCACAAATATGACAATTGTCTTTGAATCAAAGATGCAAAGTTGGCCAAGCATGTCCCTTGCATCCCAGTCCAGCTCATCCCGTAGGTGGTGGACTGGTGCTCAAGGAGCTCCTAGCAGACCCTGCATCAAGTATGCAGCCCATCACTTCCCACTACCCATCCTTCTGGGGGGCCCCAAAGTGCCCTCTTTTCCAAGAAAACTTCCCAGCCTTCTCAGGGTCTGTAAGGTGTCTCCTGTGTTTACCTGCATGACAGGAAAACTAACTGAAGTCACATGCTGCTCTCCTCCCTTCTGCTCCTGCTAAGTGTAAGGGATGGTTACCTGCCTGGCCTGAGGGCACTCAGAGGTCCCTTAGCCAGGGTCTGACACACAGTTGTTTTCTGCAAACTCATCTCTGGGGATGAACAGCTGGTAGACATCCCTACCCCCTCTCTGCTGACAGGACATGGGCACTATCCCAAGGGCATGTTGCATCCTGCAGAGGAAAAGACAGCTCTAGGGGTGAGGGACAGACACAAAGTCTGCCTGGGAGGCATCATGCATGAGGTCATATAGTCTCCTCAGGGCTTCAGGCTAAGGCAGACTACTGCTGTGCCATGTGGCCTTGCCTCAGTTTCTCATCTTTTAGAAGAGGTGAGAGGACTGAAGATCAAGTCACTCAAAAGTGCTCAGGGCAGGCATGTGTTATCCATGGCCGCTCAACCTGGCCTCTGACCCACTCTGTCCCTGCTCTCCCTAGGTGGCCAGGCTGAGCCAAGTGCCCAAAGAACAGCCCCTGTGGCCCCTACTGGAACTGCACTGCCTCACTGTGGTGACCCTGGCTGACCCGTCAGGTATGCACACCTCCACCTCCAGCACACCCTGGGGATTCGCGGCACACAGCCTGGGAGGAGAGTGGGTGCGATGATGCCAGGAGCCCTGGATATCAATCCTGAGCCAGATTCTCCTCACTAGGGTCTTCATGGGGACCTGGAGCTCTTCATCAGCACCAAAGGGCTTGGCAGGAGCCCTCTTCTCACTCCCAGCCTCCCATGCACACCCAAGGCTGGATAGACATTCAGAGCCAGAAGAGCAACCCCTCTACTCTCAAACTCGGGTGGCAGGTGAGGACCGGCAGGAGGTGTGAAACCGTCTCTGGTTGCCCGGCTACAGGTGTCACCCTGCATCTTAGTTATTATTGCTGAGGCAAAATACCCAATGCACAAAGTTAAAGGAGGAAAGGTTTATCTAGCTCTCAGTTTGTTAAGGTTTCTGTCTTCAGTCAGCTGGCTCCAACACAGGAGAGCGCGGCAAAGGAGCATCTGAGAAGAGAAGCAGTTCATGACAGGCAGAAGGCAGCAGAGCAAGCAAGAGTCCTTAGCAGCTTTCTCTACCCTTTTTATAGTCTTTCTAGGCTACTGGGGTTAAGGTGGTGCCAAATCAATCAGTGGACTGATTTAGTCACCACCCACCCTTGATCCCAGCACTCTTCATTCTAGCATTGTACCCTGAATCTCTCACACACTCTAGACTCAGCCACCTCTGACAAAGCCCACTTATAACTAACTACATGAGGCTTTTTTTTTTTTTTTTTTTTGGTATCCCTTATTTTTGCATGAGGCTTTGGGGGCCATCTAGACACAAACCATAACATGCTGGTAAGGACATACAAGGCAACACTGTCAGGCCCTGAGTTCTGAAGCCTCGGAGTTTTCACCTGGCTGATTCCCAGAGTCAGGGCAGCCCTGGAGGACTGAGCAGGGATCTGGGTTCATGGCTCTGGGGAGAGTCTTTTCGGGTCCACTAGGAGCTGCATGCAGGTGAAGAGGAGGGTGAATGTTCTTGGGTCTTAAATCAGCTATCAGGACTCAGGGAGACAAAGATGGCAGCCAGGCCTGGGGCCTGGCATGCAAAAGCAGCCTGAGGCAGGGGTCAAAGACGAACATCTTTTTCTCTGGGCTCCACACAGTGGGCCAGTCAAGAGCCCAAGTGTCTCTGCCATCAGTCTGATCACAGCTCTTGTGTGACCCTGGCTAAGTCCCCTGTCTCAGTTTCCAAGGGCTTCTGTAACCAAATAGCTGATCAACAGAAATGTGTCTTCTTACAGTTGGAGAGTTAAGACCAGGGTTCTGGCAGGGTTGGTCTCCTCTGAGCCTTTACTCCTGGGTTTGCAGATAGCCATTTTCTCTGTGTGTCTTCACACAGTCTCCTATCTGTGCCCATCGGTCCCCAGTCTTCTCTTATTTTAAGGACACAGTGTATTGGACTGGGGCTCGCCAAACCACATGCTGAGGTACTGGAAGTTAGGACTTCAGCCCTTTTATTTGGAATGACACAATGTAACCTATAATGGGACCCAAGCTTCCTTTTCCTTATTTCCTCATTTGTTTGCAGTCAGGTCCAAATCTACTTCACAGACTTAATGTGAATGTTAAAGAGAGACTGTGGGGACATCAAGCATGCCATGTCCAGCAGCTACTAGGCAGGAAACAGAAGCTCCCCACCTCAGGGAGCCCTTCGCATTGCCATACCAGACTCTGCCCTCAGGCCATGCTGGTCTAGGCAGACCCACCACCTTCTCCCTACTTGCACCCTCCCCTCAAGCAGGTGGCCCAGGCCCTTCTCTGATACCCTGACCAGAGTTGTCACCTCTGCCACCCCAGGCCTACATCCAGGTTGGCCTTGCTTAACTTCTGACATCATTCATCTACTGACAAAAGATATCCATGTTATATACATAAAATCTGGGGGGAGGGGCCCTAAAGCAAAGAAATCAATAAATGCTCTTTGCCTCACAGCTCAAGAATTTATGAATCCATACACTCTCAGGTCACCCCCTGACCCAGTGGAGTTCTGGGGCTTGTACCAGCCAGGGTCTTCACACTGGGCTACACCCCCAGCCCCTTTTTATTCTGACACAGGGTCTTGCTAAGTCACTAGGTTGTCCAGGCTGGCCTTGAACTCTCAGTCCTCCTGCCTCAGTCTCCCAGAGACCCATGATCATGGATGTCTGCCACCACCCTTGCATTTAGATCATCTTTTGTTTGATTTCGGGTTTTGTTTGTATTTTTTAATAAAACCAGAATGATGCTGTGTCCATAGATCTACAATATTCCTTCTTCTCTAATAAGTCAGAGTGAACATTTCCCAAAATCATTAAATATTCATCTACCAGATTGCTAGTGACGCTGGTGGCACTGCCTAGCAGCCGCTGTGGGGACACATCATCCTTCTTGAGCTGTGCCCCTGAGGTGGATGTGTGAGCTTTTAGGATGCCTTTCAGGCCTCAGAAATCACTTCTCAAGTTGCCTCATGATAGTGGTCCCCTAGCAGACACTGATTGAGAGAAACCATAATGACTAGCAAGGAAGTCACTGTGCTGTTAAGACTTGCATACCTGTGAGAAATCTGGAAAAATGGAAGCAAGAATATGAGCAAGGCAACACTGAAGAGAACGTTCCCTCTGGGGAAGAAGTGTATAGACATACACGCAAGTAATTGGTAAAGATCCAGTTTCAGTTTGGGCAATGTGCTCATTACAATACTACCACATACAAACATTCATAAAAGAAAAGACCAAAATCAAATAAAAGTAGGACATGTGTGGGCTAATAGTGACAAGGGTGCATGAATCAAAGACTATGACCCATCCAACTATATATCCCCAAAATCCAAATAAATAAAAAAAAAAAAAAATGCACATAATCTCAAGAGTGAGTAGGACTTCGGGCAGAATTTTAATGGGTGAGTTCTAACTTATTCATCACAGCGGCATATATATATTTGAAAAGTAATAGTATACTATGAGACATATTATTTATTCTGTCCATAGACAGTGAGGCTCTGAATGGATCCAAGTATCTGTTGAAATAATTCCCTGAGCTGGGGGTGTAGCTCAGTAGTAGAATACTTGCCTTGGATGTATGAGGGCCTGGGATCCATCCCCAGCACTGCAAAATAAAACAGGAAGGAAAGAAAGCAATAACTCCTGCATCCAACAAGCACACATACATACATACAGGCACACACACACACACACACACACACACACACACACACAAGCACACAGACAGACATGGAGATTGCCCTGGCTGGGAGACAGGGTCTTGTGCTCACCCAGCTCTGTACCCAGGCATTTGTTCTTTCTGTCTGAGTACTGGGCCTGACCCTGGAGTACTTGGATGAATGCTGGGGCCAATGACAGAACAGGACTGGTCCTATCATTGGGGAGACACACATCAGCAGGAAGATAATGGAAAATCCAGCAACTATAATAACATGGGCCACCCATGGGCTGGCTACCCAACCCGGACAAGATACAGGTGGTGAGAGCATGGCTGGCAGATGGGTAGGAGTGAGCTGGACTAACTGGAGTGTGGAACTGGAAGGTCATAGAAGCCACGGACCCTGCACTGCAGAAGTGCAGAGGTATAATATGGCCCCAGAGAAGAGCAAGATGTTCCCAAGGGCACCTTAAATTTAGCAGGAGGTGGAGGATGAAGGTCAGATGATCTTTAAGAATCTTCTTTACAAGACCAAAGACATCAATTTCATCTTTATAGGAAGCATCTGTATGAGAAGGACAACTGAATTGTAGAAAGTCTCTATCTGTCGTGTGTGTGTGTGTGTGTGTGTGTGTGTGTGTGTGTGTGTGTGTAAGAGACAGAGATAGAGAGAGACAAAGAGAGACAGAGAGAGACAGAGAGAAAGCCCACCCAGCAGGCTGCTGCAGAGATGAGAGAGCTCTAGTAGAGTAGGAGAAGGAAATTCCTTTCTTGAGTATCCTGCTGCCCAACTGTAAATTGAAACCATGAATTTGATGGTCGCCAAGGGCCTTTCATAATCCAGTCCTATGGCCAAACATGAAGACACCATGCCACCCCTTGGTCCCAAGGTAGAGCAGGAGTGTCTGGCCTGGAGCACAACCCTCAGTGCAGTGAAGAGCAGGCACCTTCAAGGCATTCCTGAGTCGTTTGTGCCCATTGCCCCTTCCAGGAAACCCCACACCTGGTCCAGCTGTGCTGGCACAGAAGGCTGTTTGTGTAGCTTCTCAGAGGAGCACTCCTCAGAGGTCCCAAGGCTCATGCTGCCCCCATGAGTTTTGCTTTCCAGCTGACACTCACAGGGTGGGGGCTGAATATGGCCAGGATGTAGGACAGTGGCGCTGTGTGGGATTCTGCTGTGCTCTCCTTGTCATGAGTACTTGATGCCATGCATACACCATAAGCTATCCTGGGATCCTACAACCACTCTAGGTGGCAGCAGAGGTGGCTCAAGAAGGAACACAGGGCACCAGCAGCAGCAGCCTCATCCGAGACTGCTTACACAGGGCTCCTTCTGCCATGCTCCTCTGAACTTACTTGCTACCTGTCCTTGTCCCCACCTGAGGACTCAAGGATTTCTCCAGTGCTCCCCAGTCCATACCAGGCTGGCTTGTGGCCCCAAAATCCTTCTGCAACCCAGTGATCTCCCATCTACCTCTGCTTTTTTTTTTTTTTAATGGCTGGCTCAGCCTGTCCTGAGGGTGCAGCTGGCACAGCATGTGGTGCCAGGGATAGAACCACGGTCCCTGAGGTTGCCTAAGCTTTCCTAAGCAGGCACTTTAGACCACTGAACAATCTTGCCAGCCCCTACCTCCGCTTCTTTAATAAGCAAAACACCCCAGTTTTTGTCTCCTTGTAATTGGACTTAATTTAATTCAGCAAAATGTCTCTTTTCAAGTTTTCCATTTTTTAAATTTGCAAACACTAAAGTGAAGTAAAAAATTAATTTACTCCAAAGCTTCAACTTTTTCCAATTTCCCCTCTGTGATAACCAGAATACAGATCAATCACCAAAGTGTGGCTGGGTGCCCTCCTTGCCCATGCTGTGCCATGGCATGGGGAACGTCTTCCTGTGTGCACAAAGGAGACTTTCTCAGTGACCAGAGTTAAGGCAGTGGCACACTGCTCTCTGTCAGCCCTGGACGGCTCAGTCTAGGGGCTGGGAACAGGACTCTGCCTAGCTGAGGTCAGGATCAATTGTTAGGCTGGAGCTAGGACTCAACCTAGCCTCCCCTGTTCCTGCCACTGCTTCTTGCAGACACCATGGGAACTTTGCCACTGAAGCTGCCTAGCACTAAGCCAGGACCCTGTCCATTCAAGAGGCAGAGGACAGACCTGGCTGGATGCTCCGCACCTCATCCCTGCCAGTTGGCAGGCCGTGGAGAGATTCCAGGGCTCAGGCTTGGCCCGACTGCTCACTCCCTCTCTTGGTCTGCTTGGGCAGTGACAGCAGAGTTATCTTGAGGTTGCTGAGATGAACAAGTAAAGGTAGCCTGACCTGCTTTCCATCTCTCCCTGCTCAGGGGCTGGGCTAGTTTGGGGTGCTTTCACAGGTTCCCAGTGGAGATGGAGGTCAGGGACAGCAGCTGGAACCCTACCTCTCCTATCCTTAAAGGTAAAAACACATATACAGGTACAGAGAGAGAAAAGGTGAGAGAGAGAGAGAGAGAGAGAGAGAGACAGAGAGAGACAGAGACACAAAGAGACAGAGAGACAGAAACAGAACAGAGACTCAGGGCTGAGAAGGGCCTTAGAAAGCATTTCACTGATAGAGAAAGCCCAGGAGACACAGCAGGACCCCTGCCTAAGGCATCATGTCAGGAAGAAGAATCAGCACCAGGACCAAAGGGAGTGGGACAGCGCCCACTTGGGCAGTATCCTGAGACTGAGTCCGTGCAGTGGGCATGGTTGGCAGCACCATCCCCAGTGTCCTGAGGGTACAGGCCGAGCAAAGCACAGTACCAAGTAAGCACCCAGGAAGTTAGGGCAAATCCCCCATAAAGGATTTTAACTCTCCAGCCGTTTAAAGGTGCTTAATGTCTTTCCTTCTCCTAATACAAAAGCCAGCCAGAAAACCAAGCCAGGAGAAACACAGACACCTCCTCACTTCTCACTTGATCTCTACTCCCAGGCTTGAAGATGGGCGTGCACAGTCTTTCAGTTAATTACAGCCAACTCCTCCCCTTAGAGTACCCCAGCTCATTAAATGGCAGCACTGATCCCTTAGTCTCCGAATGGAAGATTTGTTGTTGTCCCTGGCTCTCCTGGAAGCCACCCACCCTCTGGGCTCTCCAATCCCCCCTCACTAGGTTGAGAGCCAGCTGGGAAGCGTGTCTCCATCCCAGCTCCCCAGCCTAGGCAGACAGTCCCCTTGGAGCCACCTAATCTCACAGGACTCTTGCTGCTTACCTGGAGGGACCTCAATCAATTGCCTTTCCAGAGATGACACTGAGTTTTCCAGGGTGCAAATGTGCACCTCGGTGGTCCACATGCTCTTGTTTACTGGAGGAAGAATCAAGCCTGCCCAGAGCAGCCCAACTTGGGCTAGTAGCGGTCCTGGTGTGGGCGGCTGGGCGAGAGTTACCAGTGCAGCAGCTCTTTGCTGGCCCTGGCGTCCTGGTCCTCGGTCTTTGGTCCTCGACGGAGCACTCCCCGCGAAACCCCTGCCCAAACCCTTGGCCCGGCCACTCTCCTTCGGACTTTGCTAGTAGAAGAGAGTGGGACCTGAGTGACCGGACTCCAGGCCATCCAGTGGGGTGGGGGGCTAGAGGCTGAGCCCTGGGAAAAGCCACCCGGCCCCGCCTCCGGGCGCCGCCATTGGCCACCGCGGAGCGGGTGGACTCGCGGCTCTGTGCGCACCGCTCAGCCGCTGCTCTCCCGGAAGGTTTGGGTTGGCGGCTCCAGGAGGTGGGGCGCGGCGCCCCGAGGTGGCTGCCCGGAAGGTCGGGGCAAGGCGAGCAGGGGCAGAGACCCTGAGCCCTCTCGGTTGCTACCCCTCGCACCCGCTTCCTCGCAGCTCTCCGCCGCGCACTCCTACTCGCTCCCTCGCTCCGCGTGCTCAGCTCCGGGCGCAATGGATGCGGCACTACTCCACAGCCTGCTGGAGGCCAACTGCAGCTTGGCGCTGGTCGAAGAGCTGCTCTTGGACGGCTGGGGGACCCCCTTGGACGCCGAGGGTAGGCGCGAGGCGAGGGGACCCAGGCACCGAGGACTCCTTCCTTGGCGCGCTCTGTGCGCGCTTGGTCCCGCGCTCCCCGCGCCTGGAGCCCCGAGTGCCAAAACATCCCCGGCACTCTTCCGAGCTGTGCCTGCTCTTTTCCATCGTCAGGTCCCTACTCCTTCTGCAACACGACCTTGGACCAGATCGGGACATGCTGGCCCCGGAGCGCAGGTGGAGCCCTCGTGGAGAGGCCGTGCCCCGAATACTTCAACGGCATCAAGTACAACACGACCCGTAAGTGCCTTTCGACCCTCGGCTATGGACCGTACGATGGCCTCTGGAAAGGCTGTGGGGAGGCTGGAGTGGGTTCTGGACCCTATGTTGGAGACCCACTAAGGGCTGCTGTACCTGTACCACTGGCTCTGAGGATTCCCTAAATGTTGGGGCGCACCTTCGGTCCCAACCCCAGCAGAGCTTTTAACCTCAGGAATGGAGGATTTGTCCACAATTCCTTCGCTCCCTGAGAAAAAAAATTATTTTAGGGACCACCTTCTCTTCTCCGCTATCGCTCCAGCACCCCAATTTCCCCCATGAGGGTGCCATCTCTGTTTAGATAATGCTTCTCCACCCTAGAGGGGAGGCAGCACTGCACTCCCAGGGCGAGGGCCATGATCAGGTTGTTTATTATTGGAGAGGAGGAAAGAAAGGCTGGAGACTGGAAAGATGGGGTGAACAGGCAGACCATAGCCACTGGGGAGCCACAGGGTATGGGTGTCATCCATTGCCTAATCTGATATCCAAGCCTGGCCCTGTGGGTGGTGAGTCAGGAGAGTGGGCCGCATCACTGCTGGGCAGCCCCAGGCTGTGTGTGGGGTCTGCACTGAGACCATGCCCCTCACCAAGGGAGAACAGCCTAGATGCTCCTTCCTCCTGGCAAATCCACACGCCTGACCACTGGGAGGAGCTCAGCACCTGGGTGGGTACCTGGAGGTACCCAGCCTCCAGCTGGAGTGTTCAGTTGAGGCCAGTTCTGGGGGAGTGCTGGGGGGGGGGGGGTGTGCATTGTCTGTACCTGGTGGAAGGTCTGAGGAGAGCCAGGCATGAGGTCCGTCTGGTGCCTGGGTACAGCCATCACTGGCCCTCCTGAACATCACCCTCCTGTATGCAGCCCTGCCCCTCTGAGACAGTGCTTGCATGTTCCAAATCCCTCTTCCTCATGAGCCTCTCCGCATCACACATACACACATGCGTGCCCATGTGCCTGTCTGACTCTCCAAGGTTGTGGCCTGGCCTCTGGGTGAGTGACGAGTAGAAGGCCCGGCAGCCGCACCTGATCCCCAGCCTAGCTGCACTCCCCTGGCCACGCCAGCTGAGGGCTCTGACAGCCCAGGGAGCAGTGTGCTCTGAGGAATCCAGGGCACAGTCCTCCTCACAGAAGGGGCTCACAGAGGGAGGCACAGCACCAAGCAAGGTTTCGGCATCACCAGAACATGCTTCCTGTCCATGAGTAACAGCAGACCTCCCTGGAAGGAACTGAGGCCCCACACCCAGGAGGGGTACAGGCTGAAGAGGCGACTTCTCTGCTCTCCCAAACTCCCAACATTATAAAACTCTATTTTTCTAATCTGTGAGCTTTCTGGAGTGGGGCAACGGAGATTAGATTAGGCCCTGTCAGGGAAAGGTGGGGTTATGAACCTTCTTAATTCATATCCTGGAGTCTAAGGGAGCCGCACCCCAGCTGGAGCCTAGCCTGGAAAAGGGAGTCCCTCTGGAGAAGGATGTGGCCTGGGTCCCTTCTTCAGAGCAGGGCTGAGCACACTATTGTTTAGGTCCCTGGCCTCAGATCACACGCACACATACACACAAGTTTGGGAGAGCAGGCCAGAACCTTCAATGGTTTCAGCCAGGGATGGTTGTCAGACATAACTGCAGCCAGGGGAGGGGTTTGTGCAGAGCTGACACATGTGTCCAGAGAAAACACACCCCAGAGACACATGGTTTTCATGCCCACATTGCAGACAAGAATGAGGTGGCTCAGCTTCAGGACCTAACTTATTCAAGGTTCTAACTAGCTCCTCTGAATGAGCACGGCCAGGGGACCCACAGCCTCATTTTACCATGGGGCAACCCTGTCTACAGGAATGATAGCCTGGGTGAGCTTTTGGGCAGAGGAGCTCAGGCCATGGGCCCCGAGGGAGAGAGCTGATAAGGAAGTGATGGAAGCTTTCCTGAGGTGGAGCAGAGCTGCAGGTACAAAGGAGGGCACCCCTGCAAGCGACCTTGGGCACTGGAGTTGACAAGGAGGCATGGAGGGGTCAGGAGCAGCACAGGTGCACAGGGAGATGCTGAACACAGTGCAGGCTGTGCTGAGTTGGAGGAGCTGAAGAGACAGCAGAGCAGGGGTTCCCAGGAAGCTGTGCTGGGTGGGAAAGCCCGGGGGACCCCTGTGACAGGGGGAGGCACCTGGAAGGTCTCTGGCCTAGGTTGTGAGAGCGAGTTTGGGAGGGCAGGTCAGAACCTTCACTGGCCTCAGCCAGAGATGATTTTCAGATGCAGCTGCCACTATGGTAGGGGAAGGGGCTTGTGCAAGGCCACACACACACACACACACACACACACACGTGTCACGCAGAACCAGGTCAGCATTTGTGTGTCCCCTCCAGTGCTGCCTGCATCAGCCCAGGCCTGACTGTGTCTGTAATGTCACCTCACTCACGTAATCCTTGCACCCACCTGATAGCAGAGACATAGTACAGTAAGCTCCAACTTATGAATGAGTTCCTTTCCAGGAGAATGTTCATAAGCCAGGTTCATTTCTATGTCTGGCGAAGCAAGTCTTATACACCTTTGACACACATGTACAATGCAAAACATGAGGACACCAGAGCACCACATTGCCACTGCTTTTCCTCTTGCCTCCACATGCTGGGCTCTGACTGAGCACTGAGCTACTGTGCACTGTTGCACAGTAGAGTAAGCACAAGGCAGCCCAACTGTGACACTGCCCCGTACACATAGGAGCTACTTCTGTGATTTTTTTCAAATCTATATAACACTAGTCCATTCATATCCATGCAAATTCATCACTCATCCACAAGTCAGGGCTTACTGATAGTCCTCACATTGCACATGGGGAATCTGAGACAATGAGAAGTGAAGGGACTTTTCTCATAACTGAACAAGGATCCAAATCCAGGCTCTGCAGCCAGTCAGGAAGTAGCTCTGCCAGGTGAGCAGAGAAGGATTTTGTCAAAAGAATATTTACTGGGGAGCTTGTGGAACTACCGAGTTCACCCAAGAGTCACAGTTGGTGTCCCCAGCCAAGAACGTAGAGCAAAGCTGGCACATGAGGAAACCCTGCCCTCCCCAACTACCCTTCCAGAGCCACCAGCCCTGCCTACCAGGTGGGCCACAGCCCTGCTGCCATCTCTGCCCTGGGGCTTGGAGGGCCAGGAATGCCTTCTCTGTCTCCGTTCTGTGGACACTAGTTCACACTTCTCTCCGGCAGTGCGTACAATGGGGGCATCGATGTGGAGGAGGGCCACACACTGGCTTACCAAGCCAGCCCTGGAATGCAGGGCCTGGTATTTTAAATCTACGGTGGGAGCTGCCTTCTGCCTCTTCCCAGGATCCACAGAGCCCAGGTTCAAATCAAACTGTCTTTGGGAAGCCAAAGACAGTCCTCAGTGTCCTAGGACGAGTCGCATCCCTTTCATGGCCTCAGTTGCCATCTGCAAGGAGTAGAGAAGTGGGTTAGCCCAACAGAGGATTCTTAGAACAGGAGGAGGCGCCGAAGTCCCATCTTTCTCCCGTCTCCCCATTTCACAAATCCTCAGAGCTTTCTCTGTGAGCCTCTCTGTTTCTCCATCTCAGTGTGTGGTCTACGTGTCTTTCCTGTGTCTGTTTCTAAATGTGTCTTCTCTGTCTCTCTGTTTCTCTTATTTTCTGTGTCTCTCTGTCTTTCTCTATCTTTTTTCTTCCCTCTCTCTCCATCTTCCATCTCTCCCTCCCTCCTCACCCCTTATTCCCACTATCTCTTCTCCCTGGATCTCATCCCTCCTCCCCTCTCTGCCGCTTGCCCAAATCTGCTGCCTCTTCCTGCTGCTTCCCTATTCTGTCTGCCCTCCTGGTGCCTCCTCTTGCCTATGCCTATGGTATCTGTAGCTGCAAATGAAGACCTGGCCCTCTCCCTCCAGGACATGGCCCACTTTCCTCCTGCAGAATCGCACAGTGAACCTTGGCCTACCCGTGCCTTTGTGACCTCAGCCTAGCTCCGTGGCCTGCAGGGATCAGTTGTGCCCATCTGCACTGCACATCTGCCAGGACAGAGGAAGAGAGGCCACTCACCTAGCCTCACCCCATTCTGGAAACATGTCAGAGCCTTGGCTGCATTCAAATGGAAACCCACTGCTGAGAGAGCTCTAGCCAGAGGGACCTCCCATTGAGCCTGCCTTCTTAGGCAGGAATCTCCTTTCGAATCCCAATCAGGCAAAGGTAACAAGAAAGTTTGGACACTGCCCTGACCAGGACTTGCACAACCCAAAGTCAAAGATTGGAAAGAGGGCTTGGTGGGCCCTGGGGCAGTGTCAGGAGGGTTCCTAGAGGGCTGGGTTGGACCTTGAAAGTGTTGCAGCAGTGAAGGCTGGGCCAAGGAATGGGCCTAAATCCTGTTATCCTGAGAGAACAGGCCACTTGCCCAGAGACCCTTGGTGTAGGACTTAAATGCTCTGGAGGGATGCTTCTCAATTTTTAGAGTGCAGCATTTAAATCTAAGGCTGTCTGAGACCTTCACCCGCCCCTCGCCTCTCCTCCTTTTGCCAGGTAGGTCTGAGTGTATAGCATCTTCCCAGTCCGTTCCCTCACTCAGCAGCAACTGCAGCAGAATCAAAAACCCTAAAGCTCTCCTATAAAGGACTTCCACCACCAAAGACCCTCGAGGTCCTCTGCAAAGGGCTTCTTCTGCCTAGGTTATTTGGGCCCCCAGGGCAGTCATCTGGGCCCTGCTGACCACACACCTCAAAACAGGCACCTGACAGAGAGGGCTGTGGCAGGGATGGGAGGAGTCCAGGCCAGATTCTGGAGGGCTGGGTCAAACTCCAGCTTTGCCCCAGCTCAGTAACTGGCAGGTTCTCCTCAGTGTCTCACCTTAGTTTTCTAAGATAAGAAAAGGAGAGAGAATATACTGATCTCATGAGCAATGGCATATTGGAAAGGTGGTGCTGCATGAGGGCTCCCTGCAGACAGCTGGGGAATTGTGTGCAACGAGACAGGAGTGGAGGGGGTTGAAGGTGGCCTGGGACCTGGAAGGAGGAATGACCATGGCATGCGAAGGCCCCACTTATACTGAGGCCCCACTTCTGCTGAGGACGGCCATTCCACTCTGGGCTAGGCTGGCTGGCTGTCATCTCAAGAGTCCCATGACTCTCCAGCTTCTGGATATTGTCGGGGATGGGCAGTCGTTAACCTAGAATGGGAAGGTCTGGTCTCTGAAGGCACCTGGAGACAATCAGTTCCTCAGTGCCCTAGGAGAACATGCTACTGTTGAAGGAAGACATAGAACTGCCAGGTGGAGATGTACCCTCCCTGTCCTACAAGAGTTGTGAGATGACAGCTGATTCAAATGCTGCTCACATTGCTGACAGTTGGTCTTACTTCTGGGAATGCTCTCACTCTTTTCTAGGCCTCAGTTTCCTATGCTAAGTAGTCCACCCACCCTGACATTGCTGTATTCCGGGACAGCCTCTTCCCTGAAGGTCCTCTGCGCCCCTTCTCCTTGTGTTCCTCTACAGGCTGGTGTCATGGTGACAGGCCTATTGAGTGTTACCAGGGGCAGCAAGAAAGAGTAAGGCTGGAGCCTGGGGTACCAGAGGAACCTCCTCTGACAGACTCCTCTCCTGGGGTGACAGTGACCTCACACTGGGCTGGATTGCACTCTCCTCTGTCCCTTGTCAGAACACCCAACATGGTCTCCATTAAATGACTTCATGCCTCTATGGCTCCCTTTCCCAGCCTTTCCTGTGAGTATGGGCTGTCACCTCATCATGCCTACTCAAGATTGGAAGGGTGAAAACCCATATGGAAATAGGGAACCAAGCATTTCTGAAGACCCAGAGTGGCCAGCTGAAGTCCAAATGCCACTTCCCACAAAACACAGCAAAATTGAAATAAAATTTCCCTGACTCTGAATGTCGCAGGCAAACGGCTCCTAAGAGGCCTTCACCACTCACTGTCTGCGTTGGCAGTGGTAGATTCACAGTGTCTCAAAACAGAACAGGCTGAGACTGGGTGAACGTGCCTAGCTCTCTGACCTCACCACCAATACATTGCAATCCGATCAAGAAGAAATGCGCAAAGTGGGCCCAGAGACACCCCCTCAGTCCCAAGAAGCTTGTAGCACATCAGAACCAAGGAGGAAGAGTGTCACCTCAGGGAGATGCACTGCAGCAGAGGAGAAATGCACCACTGGCACCATGACTATGCCCCTGACTACCCCAGCTCAGCCACAGTTCCCCAGTGGCTCTTAGGTGGGAGTCAAAGCAATTAGTCATGGCCCACAGCCCAGTCCAAGCAGTGGTAGAAAAGAGATTAGCTAGGAGATTTTCTCCACAAATGGAAGAAAAGTGACTCAAAGTCAAGGTCAGAGATTTCCAAGCAAAGCACAAACCAGACAAAGACATAGCTGGATCTGGAGGAGTTTAGCTCCAGGCAGTGAGAGGGCTTAGGCTTTCTCTTCTAACCACCTCAACTCTACATGGCAAGGACCCTGCAGAAGTGGCATAACTAGCTGCATCTGCCAGAATTCAATACAGAGAGAGAAACTTCTCCCTTCCAGAGACGCTGACTTTAGGGCATCCCAAGGGAAAGTGAGTCTCAAGGCAGAGAGCTCTGTTCTGACTGCACATCCAGCTTCCCCTGACTCTGTTCCAATGTGCTTTTTTTTAAGTAACCAAGACTTAAGTGCCTGAAAACTATGGGGCTGGTTTTTTTGTTTGTTTGTTTGTTTTTGAGACAGGGATGCACTATATAGTTTATTCT
>PVKN010009984.1:0-23144 GCA_004027915.1 Capromys pilorides
AGTACATGTGCAGAATAACATTAGTAAGACCATGCTGGAATTGCTAAGCGCTGTGCTCACCAGTAACGCGTGTACTAATCAAGAAGGAGAAGGAATTCTGAAAAAGCAGGAGACCCCGGGAAGCAACGAGACTCTGGCTTGGGTGGAGGGCTCCTTTCTGGAGGGTGCTTCAGTTAGGTCCAACAGGTGACAGAGGTTCTGAACTGTCACCAGAATGTCACATCTTCATGGTTTCCCGGCTGAGATTCCATTTGTCTGAGCAGGGCCAGGCAGTGCCCAGTGCTACAGGTTGTGGTCAGCTTTGTCCCTGATGTTCTGGCCTCTAAGAGCTACTTACTCATGGGCACCCCTCAGAGTAGCACTCTTGACCATGCTGAGCTCACGAATCTCTCCTTCGATTTAATAGCACTTGAGCTTCATGGAAACATGGAGCATCAGCAGCTCCTCCGAGGCTGCTGTGAAAAGCTAATTAGGTAGCTACACCCTTCAGGAACCTTACCCAGATGAGGTCTGGGCATCACTTAGCTATATAAAATGAAGGGGAATTCTGGGATGACTGGAAAGTAGTGCCAATATTTTAACTAAGCATCTTCTTTTTTCCTGTTTGCTTTTTTATTAGTGCTGTGCATGTTTGTGATACCTAATGATGACTTTCGTTGTGGGTGTTTGATATGTGTACTTCACACGTCTTAATTCCCTTCCATATCCTTTCCACCTCCTTTCCTCTATCTCCTGATCTCCTTCCCACTTGCAAAAGATTTATCTTCTTGTTTCCTTTTGTCTATCCTTTATTTTCATTTTATTTTATTATTGCAGAGGATTGAACTCAAGACCTGGTGCTTGCCAGCCAGGCGCTGTGTCACTGAGCTGCATTCCTGACGCTGTTCTTTATACTTTGGACTTCTCATAGGAGAAGGAGCATAGAATATTTAAGCTTGTGTGTCTGATTTATGTTACTTAGCATTATGTTTTCAAAGTGAAACCTTTTTCCTACAAATGACTCAAATTTATCCTTCTTTATGGCAGAGTAGGATTCCACTGTGTGTACATAGCACTTTTAAAAAATGCCTTCATCTGTAGGCTCCCAAGATTTAGCAGTCATGAACTGTGCTGCTATCAACGGGAATGCATGGATTGCTGTAATATGGAGTCCTTATCTCTTTCTGGAAGGTACCTAGCAGAGGAATAACTGCGTTAGGTAGAATTTCTACTTTTCATTCTTTGAGGAATCTCCATACTGATGCCAGTAATGGCTGTGTTAGGTTACACAACCACCAAGAGTGCTGAAGGGCTCCTTTCTCCCACAGCCTCCCCAGTGGCCCTAGAGTGAACTTTTACACCTTGCCTTAGAAGTCCGGAATTGCAGGTGAGTGCACCGGAAGTGCCTCACACTTCTCCTCGTCTTGCCCACCTGATGCAGGGTGCGCAGTGACGTCTGGGAACTCCCGGTCTTTCAGGAATGTGTGGACCCAACTCCCCCCCTAGCCACTGTGGGAGCGACTTTTATTACTTGGAAAAATGGATCAACTGGATGCAATCATGTAAGTCTGCATCTTTCTCCTTTGGAGTCTAATGATCCCCTGTGACCGTGGGGAACGTGGCCACCCCTTCCCCTGAGCCTCTTTGCTCACTTAGCCTCAGGAGAGGCTGAGAGCTGCTGAATGCAGGGGAGGAAGGCGCGAAGAACCGAGGGTCAATCAGAGCCCAGGCTGAGCCTTCCTGTCCTTCCTGCGACCAGGGTTTCCTAAGCTTCAGCTAGTCTTAGCACTGGTTACTCTAGCACGGCTAACAATCAGGATAATTAACAATGGATGTGCACCGCACAACCAGAAAGACTCAACAGTGTTTGGCACCCCAGAGTTTCATAAAGGAATTGTTGGTTTCCTTTTGTCTGTGGTTGAGTACAGATAAAAGATAGAAAAGTCAGTTAAAATTATCTAGCAACTCATCACTTTAAAATACAGCAGGGAGCGTAACTTCCAATGGCATGCATTTGAAGACATTCACTAGTAGTTCTTAGTGCTGGCCGGATGTTTACTGAGCTCTCTGAAGTGAGATGCTCATTTGCTCATTTGCAGAACTTCTTCATTCCAGAAAATTCTGAGACCACCTAAGCGGCATGACTGTTTCCTGTGTGCAAAGGATGTGTTTTTGAGGATGAGTGGAGAAGGCCCTCCAGTGTCTCCCAGGAGGTACTGTGTGGGAGGGAGATCCCATGTTAGCCAAGTCCCCATCCACAGCGAATGTGCCTCATGTGACCTGGGAGAGGATGGATCAAGCAGTGCAGAATCTAAGACAATAGAGGAAAGCTAGGGACTGAGAAGACATGGTTGGGACAAGGGAGGTGTGCTAATGCTGAGCGCCTGCTGTGCTGGGCCTGTCCTCTGTCCCGGGCTAGGGAAGGAGGTAAATGAGGCCAACAGGGCCCTGTCCTGAATGGAGCTTAGAGTTTAGCAAAGAAAGTAGCTCTTCGGAAATAGGTTGGAGCTGCTATGTCCCACTGTGCTGCCACCACAATTCCCAGAATAAGAAAGATTGTGATAGGTCAGTGGCAGAGATACTGACAAGTTGAGGTCAAGTGGAGATGGCCGGTCAATTTTCAGTGGCATACGGCCTCCTACAAGCTGACACGGTGGCACAGGTCTGTAACTCCAGTGCTCTGGGAGGCTGAGGCTGGAGGCTTCCAAGTTCAAGCCAACTTAATGACATAATATGATCCTATCTCAAAATAAAAAGTGTAAAACAGGCTGGGGGTAAACCTTAGGGCAAAGGCTCTGTGTTCAATCCCTAGTACTCCACCCCCCAAAAAAGAGAACGCCTCACGCAATCTTCAGAACCTCAGAGAAATACATAGGAACCTTCAGGATTGATAATAAAGTGTCGCCATGTGGTAGGTACCGAGGATATGCCAGTGATCAGCTATGCCCCATGCCTTCTAGCTCCCTTATTTAGAATGGAGACATTTGACACCTGCAAGATGAGGACGAGACTTGGGATGGTTTGCTAATGCCTCATCCAATTGTCATCGTCCACTATTTACATGTAGATGTGTGGTGCCACTCACGTGACTGTGCAATTGTTGCATCAGTAATAAGAACCATCTAGAGTTACCTAGAGAGAAAAATTCTCTCAGGCTTTCACAGACACAAAGTGGTCAAGTAATGGCCGTGACTCATCCAGATGGCTGACTCTGACAAAAGATCCACAAGGTGTGGTACATAGTTTCAGGGTAAATGCTGAGAGGATTTGGCTGACTTTGTCAGTTAGCAAAAGTTACATTTTTAGATATATAGGTCTTGCTTTAACTTGGTCTTAACCACCCAGCAGAAAAGTCTAACCACGAGGTATAAAAAGTAAAGCTATATTAATATGCTGAGCTGTAAAAGGCTCAAGTCAATAGCTTCCGACAACTTACTACTATTATGGAATATTAGACTATACTGGGTTATTTTGCTGAATTCACACCTACAATATTTGGTCTGGCATCAAGTATAAAAAGGTCCTTTAAAGACTTCTCTGAATACAGCTTCTCTAACTGCAATGGAACACTCATCTCTGACAACAAAACAAAAAAGGGGGCTATAAATAAAGGACCATTTTGTTGTGATATACAGCTACTTTCTCTTAGTTCATTGAGAAAAAGGTTTGTACTAATATTGTTTAGACAAGCTCTTGTTCTCTGAATAATATGAAGACAATAGGCAATATATTAATTATTGTAACTGTTCTACTAACCTGTTTTGAAACTGTTTCATTGCTATTTTATCTTTTTTCTCATTAAAATGAATAATAATAATAATCATAATAATAATAATAGAAAAGAATGATCTGGGCTTTCTCAGGTCTGCTAGGCTGCAGTCTATCAGGCTACTATCTACAGTCAGGGATCATGGGGACGCTTGGCCTCCTGGAGCCCAGAACCATGGCCTGGGGATCCCAGCTGCCTGCCCCACGCTCCAGGGAAGGATGTGTAGCTGATGGCTGCAGTAGCCCGACCACAACCTGCACCACTGCAACTGGACACCGTTAACATTGCACAGTGTTAAATGCAAGTACAGATGCTCCTTAACGTATAGCAGGCTACAGCTCAATAAACCCACCAGGAGACTGGAAGAACTGGAAGTTGGACGTGCATCTAAGGTCCTGAACCTTCCACACATCTGAGGTCCCCAGGATCACAAATGGCAGAGGTCCTGCTGTTTCTCCTCCAGCTTGTGTGGCTCAGACCACAAAGAAATCACATACTGCTTAGCACCAGGCCAGGAAAAGAACAGAGTTTGGGGTGTAAAGTGCAACTTCTCCTGAACATGTATCTTCTGTGTGCTCCCATAAAGTCAAACCTTCCTAAGTTGGGGATGACCTCCACGCACGTTCCCACTAACTACGGACTGTCCTTGCAACCCGTGACAGCAGCCTGATAGGCTAAGCCTAAAAACAATGCCAGGTGCCACTAGCACTTTTCCAGGATCCCCAATGATTAATAATAAATTAAAAGGAGATTCCTTATTCATATTCATTATGGGCTGATTATTAGAGTGTGTGCGATGTTATTTGCCAACAAAGTTCCTAGGTTCCCATTTTTTTTTTCTTCAGGATACCTTGATAACAGGAAAAAAATATAAAAGTATAAAAAATATGCAGGGTGGGGAGACAGCTTGGCAGTCTAAGTGCCTGCCTGACAAGTACAAGGTCCCAAGTTCATCCCCAGTGCCTCATGCCAGGCAGTGGCACAGGCCTGTAATCCCAGCACTGGGGAGGCTGAGACAAGAGGATCACTGTGTCTGAGCTGCATAGGAAGACCCTGTAAAGAGAAAAAAAAATATGTGGGGCATGGGTTATGCTTAACTTTAAATTCTAACTGAAATTTAAGCAGAATGAAAGAGAATTTATGGAATCCTGAGAATATGCTGACCTTCTGTTGGGCAAGGTGGAGAGTGGGAGGCAGATGGAGTCAGTGCTATGAGAAAGCGGATGATTCATTTTGGTAATAAAAATAGTTGTCCATTAAACCAAAAGTTTTCAATAAAGCCTAAAAGAAGTCATTTTCCAAGGAATTTGAACAGGATCAAACTGTCTATTATACCTCTTAAATTACCAACGGATACGTTGGACTTGTGGAGTGGGATATTTTTCTAAAAAATGGTTTATACCTTTCATTGAATTTCTTCCTACAAAACACTTTAAGCTTTTTGACTTGCGGTTGGCTAAAGATATGTTGGGTTTTGCCAAATGTTGGCAAAAGGGAGGTGGGCAGTAGAGAGCATAAGCACACTGCTGTTGTCACCTTAGGTCCCACTGAGCACCCTAGGGTGCTGGGCCATTGAAGGTCCACTCTCTCTTCCAGCCTGGTGTCTCTTAAATGATCAGAGTTTCCTTTTGTTTTAAGGAGATGGTGAGACACCAGGGTTTCATGCATGCTGTAATAAGAGCAGGGTTTGATAGACAAAATCAGGGGAGATGGGGTTTGGAAATGGCAGGTAATCTTGGACACCAGGTTGGGAGGAAAGAGGGTTTATAGCAGCCCAGGTTGACCAGTGAAAGTAGGAAGGAATGGGGAAAAAGAGAGGGAAGGTGGTTTTTGAAAACTGAGCTCACCATCACAGAGAAGTTATGTGACCACAGGCATGTCTGTAGGGCTCAGCTGGTTCATTTAAATTGTGAAATAAATAGACCTACCTGTGTACACATCACATTGTCTCCCTAGTGTAAGAACCTGAAAGAGTAAATAAAATTGGAAAGGTACAGTCGATACTGTGAAAGGGAAAAAAATTGTTCAAAGGGGAGAACTAACTGGGATGAGGGAAAGGAGAAAAGAAAAATGGAAGAGAAAATATATATATTATGTATATACACAGGATAGCTTGGATAATTGTACTGGTGATTTCTATTGGTCTATTGAAAAGAACAGTTATGTTTAAATTATTTTCTTCATTTTTTGAGTAATTTTGTATGCTTATATTTGGCAATCTGAACAACTAATTTGAAGACAACAGTATGCAATATAACAACCATTGTTGATTTCCTACCATCTTATATACTGAAATTCTGTATAGTTTCTGTTTTTTATGTTTTATTCTCTTAAAAAAAATTGTAGTTCTGGTATCTATGTCCAGCTCTCACATGTTTACATGGTATTCTATGGGCTGGCATCTTGTTACCACGGAAACCCACAGGCTTGAGACACAGATGTGAGAGGCGTTCTTGGAGTGTGGACAATTTGGCAGGGGTTGGTGTATTCACGAAGGAATAATGTGAAGAGAGAAGCAACAAGAGGATCAGCAGGAGTACTTAGGGTGGCACCCAAGTCAAAGGAGAGAAGAAAAAGGAGGTTAGAGAGTCCCCCAAGAGGAATCAGGGCAGTTAAGACAGGTGCCTCCCAACTGAATTGTGTACCCCAGGCTGTTGAAGGAAGGTGAAAAGGGAGGCAGAAGAAATGGGATTGGCGTTTAAGGGATGATGGCTGATTTTGAAGAGAGCATGGGAGCAATAAGCATGACTGAAGAAAACCAGCCCACAGACCTGGCCACACGTAGAATGGCCATGCATGACATGCTTCCTAGGCCCGGCTCTGGGTAATCAGCCAGATGTCTGAGTGGACTGGGAAAAATTGAGAATGCAAGTGAAATGCTGCAGAACTGAGGCTCCCTGGGCAGCTGGCTCAGCCTCTTCATTCCTCATGGGAGCTGGGCCAAGGAACAGTGGCCAAGCTCTCTAGAATCCTTCTGCTGCCTTGGATGGACCAAAGGTGAGTTTGCAGGGATGATGCCTGACTTAGAAAACACCAGAGTCGTCCTACCTAGTGCCCTGTGAACCAGTCATTGCTTCAGGTGCAAGAAGAACAGAAAAAGTCTCTAGGAACCAATAGACAGGCCAGGCAGGAAAAAAAGGAAGAGGAAGAAAATGGGCAGAGGTTCAGGGCCTTTGTGATAACCCTGAGCCCACCATCTCCCTGCTTCTGCAGCCAAGATGAAGTGATGTTTGCTTTATAAGGTGCGAAGATTTCCTGGAAGGGGCCCATGCTTTCCTGCCTGGATTATTTCCACTCAATAATAATGCCAGATATCACACCCCAGAAGCCAAGGCCATGGGCCACTGTGAGCAGACCCAGGCCCTCGGGAACCCCTTGCACCAAAGCATGGAAATCATGGTTTTCCTTTGCACCTGTGACACTCTCCCAATATGACTGTTTCTCCTAAAGTCATAGGTGTCTGTTTTCAAGTTTGCTCCTTGGAGACAGGAACAGAACTACACTCTATGATGGTTTTGCTCATTTCCTGCTGTATGCTGCTTTAAGTTTCTGTGGCAGCTTTTCTAGTCCTTCCTCCCAATGGCAAATTTCTGTACAGCCGTATGAGTGAGTGGGGCAAGAACTATAATGGGAGCATTTAGGAACCAGAACGCTCTGTAACCAGGGTTGTTTTATGACTAGGGGTGGGGGTGACTGTGCAGATTTCCAATCCACTTTGCCAATGCAATGGAAGGATCAAACGGAATCATTCTTTGAAGATTGAGAATCTTGTCCAGCCTCAAAGGCATCATTTAGATTATCACTTGGGTCATCGGTGACCTCAGTGCTGTGGGCCATGGGACAAGGACTGAGGAGTTGAGCCAGAATCTGTGAGCTTCAGAACTGGCTCTACTACTTAGGAGCTGGAGATTTGAGGCAAGTCACTTAAAAAGGAATTCTCTAAGTATTAATTTCCATCTTTATAAAGCAGGGATAAGATAGAAACTACCTACTTCACATGGGAAGACTATAAATGCCCTCTGTGAAAGGGTTTCCATTTGCTTAAAATGCTGCAATGGTAAGCAGAGGAAGTGTGTGCATGAGGTGATCGGGAAGAGGTGGGACAGGTGCTTTCTAACTTTTAGGATACAAAGGAAACCCTCTGGGGCTGAAGTTGACTTCCTACTGATCTCTTTGTGCTAGGAGGCTGTTGCAAAAATGCCAAGCTTTCCAGTCAAGTTGTTTTTAGTTATCTGTGTGTTTCTTTATAGACTACATAAGGAAATCAAGATTTAGAAAGTTGACCCTTGCCAGGCGTGGTGGCCCGTGCCCTCAATCCCAGCACTGGGAGGTTGAAGCAGAAGGATTGCTACAATTGGAAGCCAGCTTGGGCTACATAGTGAGTTTAGGGACAGCCTGAACTGTACAGTGAGACCTGTCTCAAAAACAAGCAACCCCCATCCAAAAGAAAATTGCTTGTTAGTTTTTAATTTGACTTCTCTCAAATCTTGTCACTCTGATGTGTTAGCACGAGAACTCATGCCTGAAATTAGTCTTCCAGGATGGACGCCAGAAGTTTGAGCTTCTGCTAAGACCTAAAGAGCGTGCTCAGACAATAGATGGGGAACCAGCACTGAACCCAGTCGCAGAGCCTGGATGTAGGCTGAGGACAGTTCCTCCAGTTCCTGGCAGAGCAGCTCACAGGACAACAGCTCCTTCAGACAGGAGACACTTGAATAGAACAGGACATCAGCAGGAAGGGGACCTAAGGATGACACGCTGAGTGGTCTCATTTCAGTTGTCTTCCAAGTCAATGCCTTGGGCAGCTTGGACCATCTCTCTCAGGAGAGGAAACCCCGTGACTGACTGGGACAAATATCAGGATCATGCTGGTGGTCAGAGAAGTGCCACCTGTGTGGAGAGGAACAGTGAAAACAATACCTGGACAGGGAGCGCGCTGGGCCTCAGAGACCTAGAACCCATCAGAAAATCAAAATACTGTTGTTGCACGCCACACCCTTCCAGGTAAAAGAGGAAAATGAGTCACACAGGTATTAGATTGCACATGGATTTTATATTCCCTTTTCAATCTCCTCCATTTGCTCCCAGAAATGCCTGTGCTTAGCTCAAGGGTTCAGAATCTAAACTAGGTTTAAGGATTTTCATCCCCTATAAATGTAATCTTGATTCCCCTCTTATTATGGCCCTCTCTGCCCTGAGAGGGGGCAGCTAGTGCAGTAGGCATGAGCAGGTCTCGCCCAGCAGACAGTGGCAGGCCTGGCTGCTTTCCCCACCCTATGACTTCTGAAAGTCATTCAGAATCTGAGGATCTCATAGGTAGACAAGAACGTGAGAACAGAGGCATCAAGAATCTTGAGAAGATCATGTGACTGTAGTGATCTTTCTGGCTCTCTGTAGGCACCCATTAATGAGGTAGTAGCTGTAGTTTTTAGTAATTAGTAAGCTGTTTCCATTAAGAGAAAAGAATTATTCGATCCTTGGTGTGCCATGCCAGCCCCACCCCCAGGGCATGCTGAGAGGGCGATTGAGACTGGGCATGGTGGCGCAGGCCTGTAATCCCTGTGCTTTGGAGGCTGAGATAGGAGGATCACTATGAGTCCAATCTGTGTAGTGAGACTCTGTGGGCCCTGTAGTAAACACATAAAAAAAGAAAAAAAGAGACCAGGAATTAGATGGGTATTCAGCCAATCTAAAAAGGCAGTAAGTTTTCTTGACAAATGGACCTAATTGTCTAAGAACTGTCGCACAATCGCTGCTCTTGCTCTTTGCTGACTTTTTGTTTTACTCACAATAAGGAAGGCCCTCTGTTAGCTTCTCCCCACATCCCTTTTCTTCAAATCTGAGTTTCACAGCATTGTTAACGACCTCACCCCTTCCTAAGTTCTGCTAATGTCCCTTAACATTTTCCCTACCTCTACAGTAGAATTTTTTAAAACGACATATATATTTTCCTGTTGAAAACTCATGGACTTTGCCAGACATGTAGGCGTGAAGCAGTTTTCCGTGCCTGGCCTGCTTTCCAGGCATGCCAGAGAATTAGTTAGATGACGTCTGTAGGACCCAGCCTGCTCTTAGAGAAACATGATACGCTAACGTCACGCTTAACAGAACACTGCTTTACCATCAGGTGAGTAACTGTGGCCATCCACCTGGATTAAATTGATCCAGCCCTGCCTCTGGAGACATCTCTTCTGAGCCCTGTCATCTGTCACAAATTACCTCTTATTTAAATGCACACAACTTCACTGAATAGTAGTCAAGTTTCAGATTAGTGCTATCATCAAATTAATACTATTCCCCCCCAAGAATCTATGCTACAAAACTTATTTAAATTCCCCTCTCTGACTGTCTTCTTACTCTGCCCATCTCCTCTCTTTCTCTATGACAGGTGGTGATTTCTTTTTCCTCCGGACAGACTGCTGGTAGAAATGTAAATATCTCTGAATTTCTTCCAAGCTCCCGCAGATACTCTGAGGCCTGGCCACGAATTTCTGCTTCGGAATTTTAACCACCACTCCAAAGCTATGCCCCGAGAATGGATCATTCGGCCTTAAGAAATTAAGCCATTAGCAGCTGCTCCTAAGACTAAAAAAACACACTGGGCCTGTTGATGGGACTAGTCTTTTGCCATTTTGGTGACATTTCACAGAAAATGGCACGATCTTGGTCAAACTTTTCTCAATACAGCTATCAGAGCAGGCGGAAGAAACCTCATTCTCTGGATACATTTGTGAACTCAATACTACACGGTGGGAGGCCCGGCCACAGCTCGAACCCCACCGTGCGCATCTGTGTTACGCTCGCCGGCGTCTGTCGCCGGCAGCTGTGCCTGCAACCTGAGGCTGCGAGGAAGCGGCTTCCAGAAACTGGAAGAGCTCAGCGCAGAGGAGCGCCGTCCACGCAGCCAAAACGGTCCCCTCTGTGCAGAAACCGCCCTTCCTCTAACTTGGAAACAAGGAGCACAGCGGCTTCCTCGCGTCCTATGGCTGCAGCATCACTGGCTCCAGGGCAGCCCCACGCGACTCCGCAGCTCGGTCACCAGCCTCCCGCACACAGAACCGCCCAGCTTCTCCGTCCAGGACGGTGGGTTTCAGCCCAGGCCCCCGCGTGTTGTGCCTGTTAACCTTTCTCCCTTTTCTCGTGCTGTGTTACACTCCTGGCTGACAAGGCAAATGGTCTCAGTCTCCCCTCCCCCACCTAATGTCAGTTTTGTTCTCTTGGGGGAACAGGAGAGACGGAAGGCAAGGGGCCACCTTGGTGTCCTCATTTCCTACATTCCGTGGGTGACAGTTCACGCGGGTCTAGGAAGTACGATGTTCTCAGAATTGCTCCCGGGGAGCTTTGCTTTATTTTGTTTTCCACTACCAGCATCCCTGACTTACTATGAAACGTGAACTGTTGATAGTATGACCATGAGGAAGAATGTCCTGTTTGCTTTGCTTCCTCTTGTTTGTTTGTTTGTTTTGATCTGGGCCTGCTCTAAAATCTCTGAGCATCTCATTGTGTTTTCATAAGGAAAATCCAAGCCTTTGTCCAGTGGATTTTCTCCCTTCCTGTGCAAGGCTGGGCTGGGAAGAAGGCTTCCTGGGCCTGCCAGGAGACGCTGGCCACCGAGCAGTGAATCACCATGCGGAGCTCATGGTGGACACAGGAAGGCCAGGGCAGCGGGGTCCGGGGTGACTGTGTGGGCAGCCCTCAAGGAGAAGGTCTAGGAGGACCTTGCAGTGGTTCGAACCCCCAGCAGTTCCCCAAAGACTCACGTGCCAGAGCCTCTGTTCCTGGTGTGGTGTCACTGAGGCGGTGAACACTGTAGGAGGTCCAGACCGGTACGAAGTATGCCAGTCACCAGGGCCCCAGCCTCAAGCATGGTTTACTGCTGAGTCTTAGGAGTTGGTCAGGTCTCACCAAATTGGATTTGTTTCTGTGAGACCAAGTTGTGCTCTCTTACTTCCTGTGCTGCCACAAGCACCCCCTACCATGACATCTGCTCTGCTATATAGCAGACAGAGGCCCCGACTATAGGCTGAAAGTTGTGGCTACTTTTTAGCTTCTGACATGTGAGCTAAATAAACTCTCTTTCTTTATATATTTCACAGCCTCTGGTATTCTGTTATAGCAACACAAACCAGGCTAAGGGAGGTCTTTATCTCCAAAAGAATGTAAGGGAATTTGTTCATTGTAAAGTATGACAATCTTGGTCAAACTTTTCTTGATACAGCTATCAGAGCAGGCAGAAGAAATCTCATTCTCTTGGTGCATTTGTGAACTTAATACTATATGGCGGGAAGTGAGTCTCTCTCAAACTATACCTATCCCATCCAGCCAGAATCTCTGCTCTTAAGGAGCAATGCTATTGATGGAAATATGTTGCATACATGATGACAGAGTGGTTAAAAAATGTTGGGGTCCTTTAAAATCTGCACTGTGTGTGTGTGTGTGTGTATTATGTGCCCATGAGAAAAATTACTCATAGCCTTCAGATTTCCTGAAGAATGAAGTGTTAAGAGATCCAGCTTTTGATTTGGATTTGAGATTTTAAATTTAATATGACATATTAATGAAAACAATGTGTGGTATTTACTCAAATCATTGTTTTTTTCAGAGTAGTACAAAATTCAATCATGGATAATTCAAGAGAGTGTCCAGGACTCTAAAAGAAAAAGAGGCTAAAAAATCAAAATGGGAGAGAAACAAAAAGATGCTCCTTGAGGGCTGGCAAGATAGTGCAGCACACTAGGTGCCTACTTAGGCAAGGCAGGGACCGGGGTTTGGTCCCTGGTACTGCATGGTGCTCTGGCCCTGCCCTCAGGCACCCTGAGATCAGGCGTGTTCATGCACACTTATAATCCCAGCATTGGGAAGGCTGAAAACGGGAGGATCACTATGAGTCTGAGCTGCATAGTAAAACACTGTACCAGATACATTAAAAAAATGATCCTCAAAAAGAACCTTGTCTAAGGTTATGAGACAGATGATACTATTTAGGAAACAGTATTAAAATCCCTGCAGTGTCATAGACTGTGGAAGCAAAACAGTAGCATATAATCTGCTCACTGGAAGAAACTTCCTTATGTGTGTGCTTGGGGGTGGGGAGACTCCTGAACAAAATGTTAAAAAGTGAGGCATAAGTATGAAGTTCTTGAAATCTACATACACAAATTTTGAGGATTTCCCAGAAAGTCTGGAATGCTTGCTGTGTGCCAGATCAAGTGGTTTACAGATAATGCTGAATGAAGGAATGAAAAAACAAGGTGTCTTATGTGGTGCTTACTAACATTTCCATCTTACTAGTGAGGAAGTTGGAGCTTCTGGACGCTGGCACCAGTCATCCAATCTGATAAATGTTAGGAACAGAATTCAAACCTAAATCTTTCTGACTCCAGTTTATGGCATGAAAGGGAGGTTCCGAACAGAGTTGGGAACTCTCACATATCCTAAAACTCCTCTGGTGAAGGTAGCTTACATTTTTCTCCTCAGAGTCCTTAACTTCCCCCACTGAATGACAATCTCCTCCTCCATTTTCTCACATTACTCATCCCTTGGGTCCATAAAATTTTGCTTGAAGTTTGTGGGATTTTCATGCTGAAAAGCTTCTAATGTCATAAACAACTGAAAATACTAATCCAATGTTCTGAGCTTTTTAAAAAGCCCAGACAGAAGAGAATATTGGCCCCAGTGGTCAAAACCCAGACAATCCCAGTTTTGATGGGACAGCTCCCAAGAAGTTCAGATGCTTCCCTGAACTTATCCAAGCCTTGGGCGGTCTCTTGCTCTTCCGGAGGGAACATGCTTGGTGGATGAGGCACCAAGTCTGAAACACATGGTGAATGCCCTCTGCAGGGACTCTTGGGTCTTATGCAGGGTTAAATTCCCAAGGCACATCGAGTCACCATGGTATTTCTCCTCTGTAGGCGGCCTTTGTCCTATGGGAAATGAAATTCCAGCCACCAAGAAAGCATGGAAGTCACAGTGAGTGAAGTCATTAGACTTCTGTTTATGGTTTTTATTTCCTCTGCACCTACCATGCACGACAGGCCACCTGACGTGTTTGGTCTGTGTCATTTCATGTCCTCATTGCAATGAACTGGCTGGCGAGGTGTTATCCCCACTTAATAACTGGGGACAGTGATTAAGCAATGGGCTCACTGTCACATGAGTTACTGACGGAAACTGGAATTTGAACCAACTCTGCCTCTCTCTAAGATCTGCGACTCTGTAGTGTCTCTTGGCAAGTGGCTTTGTACCCCAACTTTATTTCCATTTAATAGCATCCTCTCCTGTCCATTCCAGAAGCAGTTTGGAAGTAGTGGAACTGGCAGGTACCTCTGGCTCTCACACAGCCAACATGGGTGACATGGCCAGGCCACTGGGCACAGGCCTGGGCCAACGGCCAGCAACTCGTGAGTGTTGAGGCAAGGGAAACCGCCTACTGGCTAGAACCTCTGAGAAGTCTAGGAGAAAATGTTTGACAAGACTGACTAGGACTGAAAAACATGGATGTCATTAGAAATCAGCAATAAGCCAGGAAGGATAAAATCAACATATAAACTAATACCATAAACACGAGAACCTCACAGTATCATTAAAAGTCCCCATAACTTGGGCCTGACTGGAGCTGCAGTCCCATCACTGTAGTAACTTAGACGCAAGTATTTATTTTGGCTTCTGCTTTCTCAGTGACTTGTTCTAATCGAAATGCTTTGATGAGATGTACAAAAGGGATAAAAATATGATTGAACAGCCAGAGAAGAATATCTTGGTTTAAAACAACTGTGAACACAAACTTTAATCTCCAGCTATGATTAAAGGCTGTCTTAGACTAACTAAGGCAAAGAATTTTAAGATGTTATTTGGAAAAGCTAGTCTGTTATAGAGTAAGTGGAAATACATTATGACATTAGCCGTATAGAACAGATTTCCACAAAGAGCTGCTATTTCTGCCCATCATCAATGTACAGTTGACATTCAGAGCTCTATTTTTTGTATTCTTCTATAATAGTCTATAGCTTAGAAGCATAGATTCATTTTATGTTGAGTTCAAACAATATCTATGGAATTTGAACTTGCATTTTTTCTGTAATTAGTCAATATATTTTCCTCCTGTTTTATGTGATATGTCTACATGAATTTCATACATTTAATCAATAGCTACTTTCTGAGGTCAGTATTGTGGTAAACAATGAGCATTAATATTCATTAAAATATTGCCATGTGTCAGGTATTCTAAAGCAGAACTGGGTTTATATTCTAATCAGCTACTTGTGAGACCACAGACACATTTTTTTGTAAGTTTTGTAAATTGTAAGTTTTCTCATCTATAAATTAGTGATAGTAACATATTTGTCGTGTACATTATTCAATGTGATGACATGTGCTTTATTAGTTTACTGATTATAATAACAAAGTGCAACAGACTGGTTGTGTTACAAAGCAAAATTTTATTTTTTCATGGTCCTGGAATCTAGAAGTCTAAGACTAGGGCATTGATGAGGGTGTTTTTGGTAGTGAAACTAGAACTCAGGACCCTGAGCTTGCCAGGCAGGTGTTATGCTGTCGAGCTCTACTCCCCACCAAGTTGCTTTCTTCTAAGGCCTCTCTCCTTGGCTTGTAGACTCTGAGCTTCCCCCAGTATCTCCACATGGTCCTCCCCATGCATGTCTTCTTTTAATCACCTCTTCTTTTAAGGACATGGGACTTACTGGGTGAGAACTCACCCATATGACCACATTATTGCTACTGATTTCAAGACAAGAGAAAATTCAAGTAAGCACAACATCACTGATTTAAAATATGCAAGTCCATTATGCATTCATGTTAAACAGGAGGGAAGTATACTGACTCACTCTGTCACCTCTTTATAATCTTATCTCCAACTACAGTCACATTCTGAGGTACTGGGGTTAGAACGTTGGCCTATGCATGGAATAGGAGACACAAGTTGGTCTGTAACCTACATGAAATGCCTACAGCATAAACACTGGTTACCTTCCCTCTCCCATTTCCAGTGTCTGCTGCAGAGAAGATGTTGAGCACATCCATGGGCTTTTCCAGAGAGATGCTTCTGGTTCTTTGACTACAGATACTCAACTGCGGAGCACTCCCATCCAAGTGGAATGTGCATTGCTGTTCACAGGAAGATGGAGCAAGCTGGTCTTACCTACAGCCCCAGAAATGAGAGTCAACATACCAAGAGGAGTTTTTTTTCTGTCAGGTCTCATTGATTTTACTTCTGGACAAAGGCAAGCAAAGAATAGAAGGGTCATGTTCTTCTACCACCATGAGGACAGCACAGTGATGTGGAAACAAGGAGAATAGCAGCTAACATTCCCTGAGAACACACTTGAGGGGGCCCTAGACATGCGTGCTCCCATTTAATCCATTCCACCAACTCTACAAGTGAGTTGCTGTGTCTTTTAATGGTCTTTATTTGCGGCCCTGAGGATTAACCCTAGGCCTTACTCATGCCAGGCAAGAGCTCTACCACTGAACCAGTCTTATCCATGGGAGTTTTTTGTTGTTGTTTTAACATAAACACACTGGGAATTCCTAATGTAAGAAAGATAAAATTGGTGTTGATTTCATAGAGGACCTGCCATCCCAGATGATTGTTGTCACTCTAAATGTGGTTTTGCTGACATGTAAGGACCACTAATGAAACCTGGTAGATTAGAGAACACTGCACCCAGCTTCAAAACTGGAACAAGTTTTAAAGCATGGTTCTTCCTGGTGCCAACTGACCCGGACAGCTCGCCTGGGAGTCCCTCTCTCCCTAGCAAATGCTGCACTTGAGAGGTCAGTGTGGTTAACATTTCTGATGGACTCATAGATTAAACATAGTTGGTACTCCTTTGTGGGACAAGACTCCCCAAAACACACTGCTAAAGGATAGGAGGGGCCACTACTTGGCCCCTTTAAATGTCCTCGCAAGTGCTGGGGGCTTCTCAACATGAATCTTAGTTACGTGAGCATAACTCTAAAACAATGGTTGGAGAAACACTAAGAGCAAATGTTGAAATCTTCAAGTTTTCATTTACTGGCACCTACTTCTACATACACCTACCAGGAAAGACAGATGTGGCCCCTGCCACTGGTAGTGATCGAATCACGCATTTTTAGATGTTTCCAGTTATAGGACCCTTTAAGCCACCATGACACCTATCAATACCACTTTGCTGACTTTTGTCCAAAGGGACAAGCTGACCTTTCCTCCTCAACTCAGTGCAGCCACCAATTAGGGCGGGTCAAGTGGGCACTGCTGTGGTAACTCATCCCAGCTTGGACAACAGCTCAAGGGAGAAAGCTGCAAGTGGGGAAGCAAACAGCATTTTCACTGGCAGCCCACTCTCCAGCTGTGCTCAGGCCTGTGGGTAGAGCCGCAAGTTTCTGGCTGCCTGTCAATTCCATTGAGCAGTAGGGCTGGTGGATCACACACAGCATTTTTTCTGTCTCAAAGATGACCTGGTTAGCAAAGGACAAACACTAGAGCTCTCAGAAAATAATTAAGTCTTTGGACCCCTTTCCACAAACACAAATCTGTGTGAGGTTTTCTGGAGCGAATTCTGTAGACTATGTTCCAAAGGCCAAGAGGCAAAAAGCACACTGGTCAATCACCCATGTTCTCTCCATAAATAGCACCATGCGTTTCTAAGGCAATGAGACAGTGTTAGGCAATCCTGTTTATGGCACCAGCTGCATGCTGCTTTAGTGGTCATGGACATGACAGAGACAATGGCAGGAGGGGTGGATGGATACAGGGAAAAGTCAGTCACGTGATACTGTTGGGCATCATTTAATGACTGTAAGTCTCAGTTTTCTCATCTGTAAGTTTAGGCCAATAACTCTAGACCACTAGGTCATGCATTTAGCCAGAGCAACTTACCATGAGCTTGCCATACGCAGAGTACCACAGTCTGGGTTGGGGAAAGGTATGGAGGGAGTAAACGCATGCTGGTGCTCAAGGCCCAGCTGGGAGCTACCTCAGAACTTCCATGCAAATGTTCATGGACTAATGAAAGGTTGCAGAAGGAGGAAATGCTAGACCTGAATTATTTTAAATGTGAGCATTTCTTCAGATTCCTTAACTAGTCATTGAAAATATTAAATAATGCATTCTTTCACAGGAACAAACAACAGGGTCAGATGATCCAAGTCCTGCGAATAGAGATTTAGCATAGGAATAGTAATTTCCATTCTGGTTTAGGGGACTTTGCCGGTCTCCGACTTATGAGATGCATTGGCCAGCTTTTCACGGTGGGCACAAAGTGCTTGACAGCTACAGCTTAAAAAAGGAGAGGTTTAATTTGAGCCACGGCTCCAGAGGTTTTAGCTTGTGGTTGTCTTGTTCCAAGGCAGAAACATCATGGTGGAAGGGCCTGAGAAGCAGAAAGCAAGGGAAGGACCCACAAGGAAGAGGCCCAGGACCAGATACAGTCCCTAAGGTCAGGCCCCAGGCTGCACGTCCTCCAACTTTTCCCTGACTGCTAATCTCCCACTGAGCTATGAACTCACAGGCAGGTGAATCCATTGATGAGGTCAGTACCCCATGACCTAATTGTCTTCCTGAGTTCCACCTGTGTACAAGAGGCGTCTTGAGGAGGACATCTTAGACCTAAGCCAAACAAGTGAGTAGACCCCTAGGAGGGCCATTCTAGGAGGACATGTAAAAAGAGAGGGGAGGGTCCCAGAGGGGCAGGTGAAGGACCATGAGAGGGACAGATGAATGCATCACACAGACAATTTAACTACAGAACTGTGGGAACAAACCAATAGACATGTTTATTCTGAAAGACACTGAGTAGTTGGCTGGAGCAAGAGGATTAATCATACTCTCATGTTAAACTCCTGCTTACAGAAAAAATAGACAATAACTGGTGACAATGCTCTTGGTCCTCATACACTGGGGTTAAAGCCTTACTAGAATTCCAGATAGGATTTTACACCAGGCCTGGAAACTCGTACATTTACACAGATTATGGAATCACCTTACATGAAAAAAACGGATTTTCTTGGTCTCATTTTTAAGATGATCTGAATTTAGTAAGAGGAACCGAGTGCTTAATAATCTCTTACTTTTTGCCTCAGGGGAGTGATTTATGGCAGAAAGTGACCAATGGCACTGACCACCCCTATGTTAAGCCCAAGTTTAAAAATAGGTGAGTTTTTGTTTTCTATTACTAGAAAACTAGAAATTCTGTGGAGCTACTGCTTTCCCTTAAGTTGTCTCTTCTTTGTGTCATGTGGTTCTGGGTAGCATGATAGAGCTCCTCTAAAGGGTTAACCAAGGTAACCTTGGATTCTCAGGGCTTCCAAATAGCCAACCCAACCAGGAGTACTAGGATGACAGACCAAAACCAGCATCACTCTTCACATGCCTGGCAAGCGCTGTCGGAAACAGGACACACCCATGGTAAAATAGGGAATTACTGGCCCACAATCAGGAAAAATCATAGACACATGTCTTCCTTCAGTGACATATGTGATAGGAATCAAAGAAGATGCACGTGTGAGTAGAGATTGGGGAGAAGATGGGGGAGGGGAGGTGCAGGCAGAAGGAAGACGAGGACAAAGCAAGACACTGCAGGGAATAGCGTGAAGAGGAGATCCTTCCAATGCCAAGCCTTCTCCCCTGCCAAAGCCAGATGCTGAGGATGAGTCAAATTTTAGTCCAGGAGAAATAAATCGACCATAGGGCAAAAGGTTTAATGAGAAAAAAAATTGCTCCAAGTGTGCAGTGCAGTCCACATCCAAGCTGTCTAGGTCAGGCAGGATGAGGAGCTAATGTGGGAAAGCAGGCAGCAGCCTGGACAGCAGCGTCAGGAGCCCCAGCCCCAGCTCCTCACACCCCAGGGCGTGTCCTGGCCCCACACAGGGCAAGGAAGGGAAGCTAGAGCTTAGAGTGGGGAGTGGGGAGATCCTGCTTTTCTACCTTTTGGTGAGAGGAAATACCACCATCTCTATGATACTAATAAAACATCTCAGAAGACAAAGTGGCTCATAATCACGCAAAGGCTCATATATTATCTGCAATCTGTAGAAGGCAACAGGGCTTAGGACAGTAAAACCTTATTTTCTCACATACTTCTGAGTAACTTAAGTCGGAAAAGGGTTCAGAAAATTATTGATTAGATGCCAATTCACATAGCTCTCTTTGTCTGCTTTTTATTATCAGTATTTCTTTTAAAAAGCTAATAGATCCTGTGCTTGACAAGCATGAAGCCAGGAGGTGGCTCCTATCCAGTGTTTTCATTTTTCAGTTCTCAAGGGGCAGTGATTAGATCTTAATATTGAGTGCACAAACCATGCTCACTGTTGAACTCTCAAGGAGGGCTCCACGTGAGGATGAAAACAGCGAAGGAGCTTTATTGGAAGGATTGTCAAAGTGAGGGGGAGCCCCTGGGGGCCACTGATTAGGAGGGGTTCACTTTCTTATGAACATGTGAAATCTACCCTCCTTGGAGGAAGGGAAACCTGAGATTTCAGTGATTTAATTTCTATTCTAAGAACAGCCAAACATGGGCACTGTGGAGCTAGGAAAATCAACCATGGAGGGAAGGCTCGCAAGTTGAGCAAAGTCCCCAGGATCTGTGTTGAGAGCAGAACATCTCTCTTCCACATCGCATAGTCTATAGGTGAACTTAGCAATAATGAGCCAATCAGTGATGATCTTCACAGATGACATGACCAAAACTGACAGCAGGGCCCAAGAGAGATGGAAATGTACTTGCACTCCAAGGTGCATGGGGACCCTTCTTGGAAGTGTCACCAGCCAAGCATGCTCTGAGCAGCTTGTGCTCACAACAGCATAGGCAAAATTATGCTGCCATACCTTCCCCTATTCATGAGTTGCATCCATAGATACCACATGATCGAATTCACCAGTGTCCTAAGTGTACCTCTCTCCTGGATAGTGGGCTCTGGCGGTGCTCTTAGAGGCCTGCTTCCCACAGCAGCTCAGGGACTCCAAAGGGAAAGGATCCTTTCTTCAGGGAAAAACAGATACTAATTCGCGAGTGGCCCGAGGTCCAGCCTCTGGGTTATATTGTAAAATCACTCAATCCTTCTTGTGGTAGCCTCTTCCTATGATGGAAGGGCTGGCTGAATAGAACCTCCTTGCCAGTATGTGGCTATTTAAATAAAAATGCCTTTATGCAAGGGTGGTGGTGCCCACCTATAAACCCAGAACTTTGTGAAGAGGATCAGAAGTTTAGCCCCAGCCTGAGAAACAATGACTCAGTGAGATACTGTCTCAAAGTAAAAAATAACAAAGGGGGCTAGGAATGGAGCCCAGTGTAAAGATCCTGGGTCCTGGGTATCACTAAAAATAAAATCGAACCAACCAAACACCTTTCAAAACTTACCTAATAGAACTCAAAGCATGGCCTCCAGTATAACTAATAAGATCAGAGGCCAAATAATAAAAAAGAAGCACACAAGTCAGTCTCACACCCCATAAGCATATTATCATTTCATACCAGTGTCATTTTGCATTTGAGGGTGAGACCACTCTACACTCTCTGGGAGCTGAGAGCAATAGATAATAACATCTCACCTCAGGGAGGGCTACAGTTAGAGGGAGGGGATCTAAAGCAGTCTTTTCCATTTGCCAGCTTTCTGTTATTGTAACAAATACCTGAGATAATAACGTGCAGGGAAAAGATTGGCTTGGCTTACAGTTGCAGAGGCTCCCGTCCATGGTAGGTGGTGCTATTGCTTTCAACCTGTGGAGGGCCAGTGCATCATGGTTGAAGCATATGGCCAGTCATAACCACTCAACCCATGGTTAGAATGGGAAAGACAAAGGAAGGAAGGGTGTAGGGCCCACTGTCTCTTTCAAGAGCATGACCTCAATGACTGAAAAAATACTGGGTGTCTCCTCTTAATGTACCTACAAGCTCCCAATAATGCTTAGATGGGGACTAATCTTTAATACATTGGCCTTGAGGGGCATTTAAGATCCAAACTATATCATAGATGGCATGAACAACTATTTTCCCAAGAATATCTTGCAACATATTCATTTTTGAGTGGAGTTACAAATGTCTGTGCCTTACCAAATTCGTTGCTATGGCCATAACCCAGCCAAGACGTGAAACCCAAGTGTTATACTCCTTTATTATTCCACGTTGTCTACTGTGTTTTCCCCATGGTTCTTAAAATTGCTTAACCAGGTTCTCACCCTTTGTCACACGGTGGAATGCATATTTTTGAAGGCTTATTTATAGTTTGGAAAGGTAGTGAATATATTTAGATGGAGTTTCAATAGCACCATCATGCCAGCTATTGAATAGAGAGTACTCCATAGGTTACTCTCTATTCAAAAGGCAACATTTTTCCCAAGTGCCTTTTACAAGTGTATGCTCTCTTCTCAGTCTCTCAGTTGAGTTATCTTCACTCCCTCGACACAAGGAGCACAGCCCAGTGAGGTCAAGTGGCTTCCAGGAGCATACAGATTCAGGTTGAGCTTGGCTCAGCATAGAATCTGGCGTGGCTCCCCTGAGAGAGTTGGGCCCGCTCAGTTCTCTCCTGCAGGCACATCCAAAGCTCTGCTGTCCAAAATTGGATGGCTTTTCTTAGGAATTATATATACTTATTCTTGAGGCTGATGCAGTAGGCCCAGTGATGGTCTATACTTTTCTCTTTAGGCATCTTGATTGGATGACAAGAGAGCCCATAGGAGAGCAGGAGTTTGTTTTGTTCTAATGGGAAATTTTTCAAAAGAATCCATGAGAATTCCCAAGAATTCACCAGTCCCTTCCAATTCTATCATATGCTTTTACCCTCAGAAGTAAGAGTTTCTCTCTGGAGTGCAGAAGTAAGTTACTTGTAGCAAGAGAAACTCTCAAGACTTTGATATCCTTTGTTTGCAATTTCCTTGCACAGCTATGTCTCCCAGAGTAGATAAACAAGGATGTTCACTCACTACAGTCAAAAACCTCTCTACCCAAATTGTCTGGGAACCCCCGGGTCGTGTTAGTTCTAATATCCATGTGTTAGCCATAGGGGTGTCTAACAGTGCACTACAATAAATCCCTTCATGTTTTCTGTTTTAGGGAAATCCTGCATGGTTGTACTAAGGTCATAAAAAATTACTAATGTGTTTTCTCATGGCTCCAGGCCATCACATGGGCCCTGTGCAGTGGTATTGTATGCAGTCCGTAATCACAAACAAATGTATTCAGCCAGCAGATGAGCTGATATATGAGAAAGTGTGAGAGGTTAGAGACTGAGCCTGGTGTCAGCTCTGGAGCAGGTCCCTCCACAGTGGAAGACCCCAAGGCCATGCAAATGAAAATGACAGTGCCTGGGGGGGTGGTATGGAGAGCGGAAGGGAGCGCCAAGAGGGATGAGATCACCGCTATGAACATCCAGCTTCCCTCCAAGTGGGAAATTAGAAAAG
>PVKN010009985.1:0-23144 GCA_004027915.1 Capromys pilorides
CATTCACTGTGGGGAGTTGGGACATGTACATAACACTTGTAATTCATTTCACATCCCCTTGCACTCCCCTCCCTCCATCTCTTGACCTCCTTTCCATTTGTAAAAACCCTATCTCCATTTCCTATTTTTTAAATTTTGGACTTTATTTATACTCTGGGTTTCTTATACAAGAGAAACCATGTAGTATTTCTGTATGATTTATTTCACCTAATATTATGGTCTGAAGGTGCATCCATTTTCCTTACAAATGATTCAAATTTATCCTTCTTTATAGTAGAGTAGTATTCCATTGTGTTTAAACACCACATTCTCTTTATCCATTCTTCTGTTTTATGTTCCTTTTTAAAATTTTACCCTTACCCTCACATATTTCATATGCTAAGGTAACACATCTTATTTGTATGTGAGACTGAACTTCAGGAAGAGAAAACTGTGACTAACTTCTTTCCCACTAATTCAGTGCATCAGTGATATGTTTGTATGCAAATTGGAATGGGACTACTTGGCCAAGTGCAAGTTATTCAAAATAGGCTCTTCTAGTTGATAAGCTTATTAGCGGAGTCAGTAGATATATTTAGAGCTAACCTTTTAATCATATATATGGGTCATCCATTTCTAAAACTTTATACTATTCAGCATTAACACTACCAAAACGATTGAAACTTACTTGGCTAATCCAAAGTTTTCATTATGACTAGCAATCACCATTGTATAGTGTTTTGATTTTTGATTGATGTCTCGTTTGCTAGGTCATTCTCCTTTGTGCTGGAAGCTAAGGCCTCTGGTGATCTTTACATACAGAAAAATAGCTATAGAAAAGAGGAGGGGCAGTTAAGTATTAATTAGATGCTGCTTGTACATATAGAAGAGGCTTTGTCAACTCATAACTGGAATGCTAAGTTCCTGAAAACAAAAATAAAATTATATCCATATAATTATTTAGATGTATGCTTCTGGCAAAAAACTTGTCACTGAGTCTATCTTTGATTTCTGGAAATTAGGCATTGCAAAATGGATTCCTTTGCCCTAATAAAAAGCATGTATTGGGAGCCAGGAAGATAGATTCGTGGCACAAGTGCCTGACTGACAAGTGCAAGGTCATGAGTTTGAACCCCGGTCCCGCAAAAAAAAAAAAAAAAAAAAGCATGTATTATTTCTATGAGGTGAAATGGGGAAGGTCCACTTATATTATTTGGAATTAGTTTGATAAATACTGTAAGTTGGTTTTGCCAAAAAGATAAAATATACTATTATTTAAAATGACAAAAGCCTAATTAAAAGGCTTATCTCAATGGACCAAATGCTAAAATGAAATATGCTTTACAATGTTCTTTAAATTCTTAAATTGTACATATTAAATCCTTTCAAATACCTATAGCTGCTTCACAGGTACATGAGTGTCATGATTTTAACAGTGCTTTCCAAAGCCTCTTCTACTAACAGATATGAAAGCCAGGCATGGTGACATATACCTGCAATCCCAGCACTCAGTAGGCTGAGGCAAGAGCATCATTCTGAGTCCAAGGCCAGCCTGGGCTACACAGTGAGACACTATCTCAAAACAAAAGCACACACACAAAACAGCTATGATTAACTTTGCGTCTAATCAATCTATATTTATTACTAGTTTTTTATTTTCTTGTTGCTGTTGCTATTGTTGCAAGGATCTCCTTATGTTCCCCAGGCCTGTCCTGAACATATGGGCTTGAGGAATTCTTCTACTTCACTTGTCCAGATATGTTATTGATTTTTTTTTATTTTTTTCAGACAGAGTTTCATTGTGTACACCAGGCTGCCCTTGAACTATATAGCCCAGGCTGGCCTCAAACTCATAGTGACCCTCAGCCTCCGTAGCACTCGGATTTCAGGTATGCATCACCATACCCAGATGTTATTTTTTATGTATTTAGTATAGAGTCTATAGGATCTCACTACACATGTGGGACTCAGAGTGACCCTCCTGTTTTCAGTCTCCCAAATACTGGAATTACAGGTGTATACCACCATGCCCAGTCTCAACTGCCAGATCAGTGTTCCCCGGAGGTGGGACCGGCAGGGCACACCAGGGATCAAATCCCAGTCCCTGCTTCTGTCTAAGTAGACACTTTAATTTGCTGAGTTGTCTGGCCAGCCCTTTGTCCAGCTGTTCTTGGTTTTTATTTATTATTATTATTATTATTATTATTATTATTATTTTATTGTTTTGCAGGACATGGGGATTGAACTCAGGACCTTGTGCTTGCTGGGCAGGTGCTTATTCTACTGAGCTATCTCCCCGGCCCCTCTTGGTTTTTATTATTTATTTATTTATTTATTTATTTTTTGTACCTGGGATTGAACTCAGGCAGACACTTAGGCTATGGAGCTATCTCCCTGGCCCTGTTCTTGGTTTTAAGAAGAGTCAATAAACAGCAATGTCAGTAAGGCCTTTAAAATACTAAGTAAGAGCCAGGCATCCTGATGCACCCCTGCAATCCTAGCAATCCCAGCACTCGGGAGGTCGAGGTAGGAGTATCTGTTCAAGTTTGAGATCAGCCCGGGGACTACAAAAGTAAGCACAAGGCCAGCCCAAATTGTGTAGTGAGACCCTGTTTCAAAAAAATAAAAATTACAAAAACATTTTACAAATAATGTTTTGCTGTTCTGGTGTGTTTGGATTGTTATGGGCCTAAAACCCTAGAGCTCTTTAAAAGTGTGAGATTTGGGCTGGGGAGACAGCTCAGTGGCGTAAGGACCTGCCTGGAAGGCACGAGGACCCAGGTTCAATCTCCAGTAGTAGCACGAACCCGTATCAAATAAGATTTTGAAAGCCTAGTTTGGTGGCACACCTCTGTAATCCTAGCCCTGGGGGCACCGAGGAAGGGGGATTGCTGTGAGGTCAAGGCCAGTCTGAACTATACAGTGAAAGCCTGTCTGGAAAAAAAAAAAAAAACATTAAAAAGAAGAAAACATTAGCTGGGTGTGGTGGTGCATGCCTGTAATCCCTGAGGTAGGATCATTGTGAGCTCCAGGCTAGCTTGAACTGCATAGTGAGACCCTGTTTCAAAAAGACAAAAAACAAAACAAAACTCCACAAAACATTAAATTAACATTTCAGTGTCTCACCAAGTTGCCAAGTTGCCTCAGCTGGGCTCCAACTGGGTGATCTTTCTGTTTCAGAAACAGTAATGGGGGCTGGGAAAATAGTTAAGCAGAATAAGCACTTGCCTGGCAAGTGCAAGGGCCTGAGTTCAAGCCCCGGTACTGCAAAAAAAAAAAGAAAAAAGAAAAAAAGAAAAAGAAAGGTAGCTAATTAAGAAACAGAAATGGCTCACTTAGTTTTCCTAACACCCCTGTAACATTGGTAGATGAGGAAAGTGAAGCAATTAAATGACTTCCCCAAGTGGCAGCTAGGATTCAACTCGGCTTGGTTTGGATTCAAAGTCAAGGTGCTTCACAACTAAAACTCTTCTCTTTGATTCCAATATATTCCCCATCTGAAATGTCCCTCCTCTCCCTCTACTATTTGAGTTCTGAGTTCTACTACTTGTCCTTTACACTCAGCTCAGGTTTTTTTTTTTTGTACCAGGGATCAAACTCAGGACTTTACACTTGCCAGGCAGGCACGTATGCTGCTGAACTATCCCTGGCGTAGCTCAAAATATATTTGCTTGCAATTCTTCCTTAATGATTCCATCCTAGCTCATCCCTTGCTCTGTCACTGTGACAGATACTATTACATTATAATAACATAATATGTGTTATATTCCCAAATAGATTGTGGCCCTTTCCTATATTTTCCAATTCCTCAAGATCCCCTTTCATCATACAGTCCAAGTGGTAGTTGCTAAAACAAACACCTTATTAAATGACTATGTAATTCAGATCTTTAAAACAGGCATGTGGTGTGCATACAGCCAAAAAAATTATTTCAAAGTTAAGTTACATTTGGCAGTCGAAATACCTATTTACACTCAACTCCTCAACCTACTCGTCCTACAACTCTAAAAGTGTCGCTTTGGGGTTTTTTCCACAGAAGCATGTGAAGCACAAACTTTGTGCCAGCAGCGTGCTCTCTAGCATGCCTGATGCCACAATAGCGTGAGGCTATTCGCAGTCCCTGGCACAGCATCTAGAAGGTATAATTGCACAATATATAAGTGAGAAGGGGAAAAGAGCGCCCAAGGATCCCTTGTGCCTGAAATGGGTGGAGTAAGAAGCGCCAGCAACCTGTAAAACTCGGAAGTGTATTCCGGACCTGGGAAATCAGGACCTCCCACTCGGATCACAAGAATCGGGAGGCTTAAGAATGTACCTAGAAACAAATGGCCTAGAACAGAAAAAAAGTGCAGTTTTGGGAACTCGCTTTGAGAAGCACTGTTATCAGTTTCTGTCACGGACATGACCGAATGGCTCCACGGGTCCCTATTTGGACAGGTTTTTGTTTTTTTTTTTAATTTTATTTTAAAGAGTAAAAACAGCAGAAACAAAGATAGAAAAACAGTAACAAGCAAGAGTACATAAAGTACAGAATCTCAAAACAAGAACAAAAATTTAACAATGGTTGTATTACATATCTTCATCATCAAATCTTTTTAGATTAATAGATATAGGTATGTAAGATTGGTCAAATAATGAAATACTTTCAATAAACCTTAATTTAAAAAAAATCTTCCAGATGCATTTTTTTTTAAGATTATATAGTATGTAATTTTGATAATATTAAATGACATAACATCTTTATATAATAAAAATAGATATCAGGTTACATAAGTAACAGACATGTTCTTACACTAGGGAGACTATACGATATTTACATATGTAGGTCTCATTTATTTCACTTATAAGTATATGTTTTTTAAACTTCCTCAAACCAACACACAGCCACCAACTCCCGCAAAGTTGCGATCTAGAGCCACAAACGGGTTCTTCGCAGTGACAGCACTAGGCGCATGCGCAAATCCTCTTTCGCACGGCCCAATCACAATGCCGTGTTGAGTATGACGCTTGCGCAGGAAGCCTCTGGTCGCCGCTTCCCGTCCGCTGATCCAGCAAGCCGGCTTCAGCGTCCAATGTCCGCCCGGAACAGGGAGGAGGAGCCTGCGCCGTGTGCGTGTGGAGGGAGGCGGGGGAGCGGGCCCTGGTCCCTGGTGTTTGACCCGTTGGCCGGTGATTGAGACGAAAAGACAGAAGCAGGTCGCGAGGAGCGGTGGCCGAAATGTTCCGGTGTGGAAGCCTTGCAGCGGGTGCTTTCAAGCAGAAGCTGGTGCCATTGGTGCGGACAGTGTGCGTCCGAAGCCCGAAGCAGCGGACCCGGCTCGCAGGTGACTGACCCAGCCCGTGCAACCCCACCTCCTCGTGCAAGGGCCTGGGTGCCATGGGCTCACTTACAGCACTCCCCAATCCCTCCTAACTCTTGCACTCATTGTCGCGTAAATAACAAATTGGTGGGATACAAACCCTGAGTTTGCAAGCCCCACGAGTCAGCACAGCCATGCTGACCTGACCTTCAAGAGATTTGAACCCCAGTAGTCTGCTTGCGGCCTTTTCCTGGGAGGGCTTGCTGTTCCGGTTGTTAGTAGAATGATTGGTCTCCTCTTACTGTCCGTCGCCGCCTCCCTGCCATCCCCCACCTCGTCTTTTTAAAGCAGTGGGATCAGGCAGACTTTACCATTTACTGGATCTAATACTTTAAACTGAACGTTTAGGTCCCATGTCTAACTATCTTCTGTAAATGAGGAGCCTGGTGGACTTTTCAGTGACGAGTTTACAGAACACGTTGTATCCGGCCCCCACCCCCCCATAAGTGATTTCATCAAACTTTAGAGCTTGAAGGAATTTTGTGGTAAAGTTTAACTCACTCATTTTATGGATAATAAACGGAGGCACAGGGCAGTGAAATTACTTGCCGAAGGTCATATAATTAATAGGTAAAGCTAAGGATAATTTGCTGGTCTCTAGGCTCCTAATCCTCCTAGTACAAGTTTGATGGTCAAAAAAGAATAAACTAGGTTTTCTCCCCAGCAACTAACTAGCCCATTGTGCATCAGATAACCCATGAATTTATCAGAACATGGCTTGAGCCTGCTCATTGGAAATCTATAAAACTTCATGGACAAAATGAATGATTTTGTTGCTGCTTCTTTTTTTTTTTTTTTTTTATACAGAGTCTCACTATGCAGTTCAGGCTGGCCTTGAGCTCACTTTTGTAACCCAGACTGGCATTGAACTCCCAACAATCCTCATACCTCAGCCTCATGAGTTATGGGATTACAGGCATGTGCCACCACACCCCTCCATTTTTAAGAAGTACATTTTTATCAGTAATCTTGGAGTGAGGGCATTTGGATTTACAGTATGAAAAGTTATCCTTGAGGCTGGGTGTGGTAGCACACACCTATGATCCCAGTACTTAGGAAACTGACAAGGCCAGCCTGAACTGCTGAACATACATAACAAGGTCCTGTCTCAAAAGAAAAAAGTTACCCTTGAAGCTTTACAACATGGAAACACCTAAAAATAAAAAGTGGAAACATTTTCCCTTGGGTTGGTAGGGTCTTTGTAAATAGCGTTTTAACAATTTTTCTCATTTCTTTGAATGAAAATGTTTCCTGATAGGCGTGACTTAGTTATGTATGGCCCAGGACAAATTTGCCCTGGAATTTAAAAATCTTTCTATCTTATTTAAAAGAATGTACCATCAATGAATGCCATTTGTGTGCATTTTGCGAATCAAAATAATAGTGCTCTGTGTAAATGGCATAGAAATTTAGATAAAAATTTAGGTAACCTGAAGATTTTCATCCACATTGGGCTTGCTCATGTTATGTACTGTACTTATTTTGCTAAATGCAGCCTTTATCAGTATTCTGAAGTTTGACCAGAGGGTCTTACCAGTTAAATATGCATTTGCAAAGTTAAATTGGTTTATTAGACATTTGAAGATGATTGGTAATAGAACTGCTGAAAAAGATAGACTCATGTGGTTTTTTCCATTACATGGAATTGTTTGAATAGTCTACTGTAGAAAATACTCTGACTTCCTGAGATATCCATCCATCTTTTTGTTCACACCTATTGTTTTGGCTGTGCACCAGAGTATGTGTTCACCAGCCTTTAAAGATATGTATGGGTATGTTTATAATTTCAAAATTACAATTCTTTCATTTTTAAGAATGAACTCTTTTGGGGCCAGGGAGACAGCTCAGTAGAATAACCGCTTCCTTGGTAAGCGCAGGGTCTTGAGTTCAATCCCTGGTACCACAAAAAAAAAAAAAATTGTAGCTTCATTACCAATTGCATTTATTTATTTATTTATTTATTTATTTATTTATTTATTTATTTATTTTTTTTTTTTGAGACAAGGTCTTTGCAATGCAGTTCAAGCTGGCCTTGAGCTCACTTTTGTAGCCCAGGCCCCGATCCTCCTGCCTCAGTCTCGCAAGTGCTGGGATTATAGGCATGTGCCACCATGCCCAGCTATCAATTGCTTTTAATTTGATTGCTTGACAAGGTGTGGGACACAGGACTGTAATCCCAGGCAGAGAGGCCCCATATGAGTTGGGGCCAGCCAGGGCTACATAGTGAGTTTAAGGCCAGCTTGAATTATGTAGCAGCACTCTAGTTGAAAAATAAACCTGACTTCTTTTTCAAATAATAGCGTCTGCCATGCTTTTGCAGAGCTAGGCAAGAAGCAACGTTTGTATGCTGTTTTCCCTCCCTCCCCCAGGTCTTCGACAGGTTATTAGCAGGCTTTGTTATGCATGTTTCTTTTATTTACTTACTTATTTATTTATTTATTTTTGTGGCTGGCTCAGCCCAGGCAGGGCTGGCACAGCATGTGGTGCTGGGGATTGAACTGTGGTCCCTACATTTTACCTAAGCTTGCCTAAGCAGTTGCTTTAGACTGCTGAGCTATCTTGCCAGCCCATGTTTCTTTAAAAAAAATTCCTTAGTTTAGCAAACTTAAAGCCTGCCTTGTAACTATCTCATCCATATCTATCATCATTGTTAGGTTCGTTTGCATTATGTTACTTTTTGCCAGAGAATCACATTAGCTACTACTTGGTTGCTTTGCCTTCTTCCAGAAATGATTGAAAATAACTAATACAACCCTATGGCTCAGTTCAGCACTAAAGCAGATGGATTAGGTAGTATTTTGCTCTGTAGTATTTTATTTGGCAATCAAACATTTCACTGCCCATGTGATCAAACTAATCACCAACTCCATGACCTGAAATTTAAATGTTTGGATATTTTTCTCTATTTGGAATTCTCACATCTTTAAAGAGAAAACTGCACTCCTTGTGGGTTATAATTCTACCTTTGTGCTCACTGCCAAGTGACACGTTTTTTGAGGCCTAGACAAAGAGTGTCTCCTTTACTCTTTCTGCTTACACAGGCTTCCCTGAAGAAAACCTTTGCCAAGTCAGTCTTTTCTGTACCTGGTTAATAAGTTAGGTTTTCTAGAAATTTTCAAGCTTTTTGATGAAGTTGCTACATCTCTCATGGCTCTTAAGCTATTTTTCTAAAATTTGCCTGGTTACCAGAATTAAGAGAACTCAAATTTATGCTCAGAAGTTCCAAGACAGACTTAGCTCAGTAGCATAAGAGCCTGCCTGGCAAGTGTAAGGTCCTGAGTTCAATCCCTAGTATCCCCCCCAAAAAACAAATGATTGAGAATCTCAAGGAGCGAGTCCTAGGATGCTTCTGTAAGCCCCTGATATAATTCCTGTGGCCAGGCAAGTGTGAGAAATAGTGTTTTGGATAAGGGGTAACTCTCTCTTTTATTTCAATGCCTTAAAGATTAAAATTCCAAAGTAAGTAATTTTGAAGCAGGGTCTCTCTATGTAGTTTGTGCTGGCTTTGAACTCTTACGTTGGGGCAGGGAGATAGCTCAGTGGCATAAGCACCTGCCTGGCAATCCCCAGATTCTGAGTTAGATTTTTTTTAATGTATTTAGTACAGAGTCTCACTATACAGATCCGACTACCGAGTGATCTTCCTGTTTTCAGCCTCCCAAGTACTGGGATTACAGGCACATGCCACCACACACAGTCTCAGTAGCTGTCTTAGTGCACCCCAGGGGTAGGGACGCTGCTCTGCCTAAGCAGGTGCTTTAATCTGCTGAGCTATCTGGCCAGCCCTGAGTCAGAGAGAGAGAGAACTATGTAGCCCAGGTTGGTCTCTAATGTGTGACGATCTTCTCCTAAACTATACTTACACATTACCTAAGGGCAGGGATTATGCCCTGTTTGTGCTTATCTTTAATGTCTTATACTCTCTGACACAGGTAAATTCTCAGTGGCTGCATCCTAGTACTGTGAAGACCTTTATGAAATAAAGTTAAATTTCTTTTTGTATTCTCTAAATCATTTTTGGAGGCTAGGAGTGGTGACACATGCCTATAGTTCTGGCACTTGGGAGGCTGAGGCAGGAGGATCATCATGAGTTTGAGGCCAGCCTGAGGTGCATAGTGATTTGAAGGCCAGTCTGAATTACATAATGAACCCCTATCTCTTCTCCTCCCCCAAATAATCTTTTTTTATGTCTTCATAAAAAAGTTCACACTGTGCTGTGCTATATAGTTATTACTAATTCTGTTTCTTCTGAATTCCAACAAGGATTGATTTTTTTAAAAAGGCTGATATAGTCATTGGGTTCTTTACAAGGAGGCATCTAGTCAGGCATGGTGGCACATACCTGTAATCTGAGCATTCTAGGAGGCTGAAGCAGGGTCATTGCAAATCCGAGCCCAGCCTGGGCAATTTGGTAACTAATCAGGACTCTGTCTCAAAATAAAAATTAAACGAATGGCTGGGGCCGTAGCTCAGCACAAAGGCCCTGGGTTCAGTTCTTAGTATGAGTAGGGATGGGGGACAAATAAAAACAAATGTGAGGCATCTGGCTACAAGGGGCACACGCTGTGTGGAGTTGACCTGCCCTCGGCTTTATCATGTTGGCAGAACCAATATGATGTTCAGGCATCAAGTCTCAGGAGCATACAGACGTCTTAGCCATTTGGGGCTCCAGTGTACCTCAAAATGTGGGTGTATTTTCAGAAAAGACCTTCTAAGGGAATGTAAAAACAAAAGCTTATGAAACATAGAGAAGTGAGTTTAGTTTATGTACTATTTTAGCACAAGTTTGTGATATTTGAGGTTATTAATTTTATTATTAAGCAACCTGAGATAAATGGGATTTGGTTAAAAATGTCTTGGGAAGAATTATTTCAAATGTTGGGTCAATATGAGTAGAATTAGGAAGAATTTTTATTTCTTTCATTCACTAATTCAGCAGATATTTATTCAGCAAATACTTGCTATGTCTCAAGCTCTGTAACAACAAATTGGCTTATTGGGAACTGAATCCCAAAGGTGAGGCAAGGAAGAAAATTTGGGCTGAGTATGTGCAGTTTGGCTAGGGAATTCTGAAGTAAATGGGCACAATAATGAGAAGCCAAAGAGTAAGTCAACTTTTCCCACTTGGTAAAACAAGTGAAAAGGCATGTTTCAGTCATGATGGAAATTTTCCTAAAGCCTTAAAACTATGGGGAGAAAGGCATGCATCTATGATATCTTATACAAAATTAAGTCATCTTAGGTATGTAAAAATTTGGTTGGTTAGTAACTGCTGTATTGTGTTTCTGTCCAAGCAGTAGTTTAAATGTCTACCCATTTACTTCTTTTAAAGCCTGCATACTTTTAAATATCTTTTGTTCCTTCAGGGAAAATTGAGACAGAAACTGCTGAACTTTCCCCCCATCTATATTTAGTTTTGTTAGTTTGAGGCAAGCAAAAACAAAAGTAAACATATTAGTGTTAAATTAAAACAAAGTTACAAAGGTTGCTTTCTTTTGTTTGAGATAGGGTCTCTATATATTCTAGGCTAGCCTTGAATTTATAATCCTGTGTCAGCTTCTTTTAAGTGCTGAGACTACAAGCATATATCATACATGCAACCAAAACAAACTTTTCATGGTATCTGTGCTTATGGATCTTTTAAAAGGATAAATTAATTTTGTTTGTGGTACGAGGGATTGAACTCAGGACCTTGTGCTTCACAGGCAGGAGGTTAAGCCGCTGAGCTAATTAATTACTTTTTTGAGACAGGGTTTTGCTGTGTGTTCAGGCTGGCCTTAGACTCACCGTGTAGCCCAGGCTTGCCTCAAACTCGCAGTGATCTTCCTGCCTCAGCCTTCGAAGTACTGAGAGTACAGGTATATACCAACATGTCTACCAAGAATTTTTTTTTTTTTTTTTTTTTTGCTAGTTTTAAGAAAGGGTCTACAGGGTATTCAGGGTCTCACTACTATACTAGATCGGACTTGTAGTGATCTGCCTGTTCACAGTCTTGCAAGAGCTGGGATTACAGTGCCACCATTCCCAGTCTCAATTGCCACCTCAGCATGCCCCTGGGGTCGGGGCCAGCTGGCAGGCCCAGGGATCGAACCCTGTACCCTGTGCCTGCTGGCCAGTACTTTAATCTGCTGAGCTATTTGGCTGGCCCTTCTACCCAGAATTAAAAAAAAAAAAAAAATTGGTAGATGAAACTGGGCTGGAGATAGGGAACAAACTGAATTTGCTATCTAAGTTTAACCACATGGAACTTTTTCTAACCAGTTTCATTTTCTAAGCTGAGTGTTACCCATTTCTACTTTTGGTGCCTTATCATTTTTATAGACTTCTGAAAAAACCTGATGCAGATATAAGCTTCTCCCTGATATAAGCTTCTCCTCCTTTCATGTTTTTATTTTCAGAGTATTATCTACAAGTGTAAACAATTTTATTTCATATGGTGTGAATGATTCTAAAACAGATAAGAAATAATAAAAGAAAACAATGATCATTTTCTAACAGTGTAGGTCTAAAGTCTGTTATTTGTGATTCAGAAATTGAAATATGACTATCAAGTATTTCTACCTCACTCAGTAGTATAAAGGTTAACCTGAATTGGAAAGAAGCTACTTGTAATTTTTACGTTTTTGTTGTTGTTGTTGTTATACCAGGGATTGAACTCAGAACCTTGCGCTTGCCAGGCAAGGCACTTATTCTACTGAGCTATCTCCCTGGCCTGCTACTTGTAATTTTTAGGATTCCACTTAGTGTAATTGATTATAAAAATGTGTTTGACTTTAGCCTGCTGTCCTTAATAGTGCCAGGTATCACTATATGGCAGATGAAATATATATATATATATATATATATATATATATATATATATATACACACACACACACACACACACACACACACACACACGCACGCACGCACGCACGCACATACACAGAGGACCACACATAGGTCTGAGTTTTGGAATACATATGGCCCAAAGAATTTTAGCTAGAAACTGCAGGCCTGTGCTTGGGCTTATATTTCTCCCCTCGGTTCCCTAACACTGGGAAAGCATAGGGTAAAGATCCTTATTTTTAATCTCTATAAGTATATGTGGGATACTGTCATACCAAGGCCTGTTAGGTGAGTCTTTTAAAGCCTAGTGAGGACAGGAAGGCATCTACCAGCCAGTGAAATGGTTCTTAAAGTACGTGCGACACTCCCCGCCTCCCCCTAGCAGCAGCAGAACTCAGAACAGTGATGGGGAACCTTTCAGAGCTTACAGTGATTTATCAGCACACAGCACAGGCATGCTATAGTGGAGGAACTTGTTAAAAATGCCAATTGGCACCACCTGTAATCTCAGCACTTGGGAGGCTGAGGCACGAGGACCCTCATGAGTTTGAGGCCAGTCTGGACTACACAGCAAGATACTGTCTCAACAAAGCAAAAAGGAAGAAAGAAAGAGCGAGAAAGGAAGAAGAGAGAAGAAGACAGAAAGAAAAGAAAAGACAGGCAAATCGTTGAGGGAGGGAGGAGAGGGGAGGAGAAGTTAAAAGAATGATGGGTTATGTACCTATAGCAGCTCCCCACAAGGAGTATAATTGTTGTGTCCTACAAACATGTAGTAATCACATTTTTCAAAATGAAATTAAAATTGCTGAGACCCTTCTGACATGCTAATTCAGAAAGTCTGGAGGCGGGGCCTGGTTAGTACATTTTAACCAACGCTGCAGGGGATGCTGACGCACTTTCCTATTTGAGAACTACCGTTCTACAGGCTAAACCTGCTTTTTTGTATCTCTGATGCAAAACTGTTCTTTAGTTTTTTGGGGGGAGGTGGTATGAAGAATTGAACCAGGGCTTTCACATGGAGTTATGTCCCTAGTTTTTGTTTTTGTTTTTGTTAGTTTTGTTTTGACATTAATTTTGAGGTATGGTATCATTAAGTTGTCCAGGCTAGGCTCAAAGTTGTTGTCCTTGCCAGGGATATATATAGCTCAGTGGCACAGTACCTGCCTGGCAAGCACAAGGTCCTGAGTTCAATTCTTGGTACAAAACCCCCCTCAAAGTTGTCGTCCTCCTGCCTTATCTTCCCAGAGTGCTAGGAATATAGGCCTGCACTATCATACTAGGCAGTTGTTCCATTTTTTTTTTAAATCACTGAAAAACAATAAAAACAATATTTTCTGGGCATAGTGGTACATGCTTGTGGTCCTAGTGCTCTAGAAGTTAAGGCAGGAAAACCTCCAGTTGGAGCCCTGCCTGGAAAACTAACTTAATTACAAAGCAAGACTCTGTCTGAGAACAAAACCTGAAAGAGTATTGGGGACGTAGCTCATTGTGCAGTCCCTGGGTTCAGTCCCCAGTGAAGGGGGTAGGGGAGTAATAGATTAGTCTTCAGTGATACATAAAAAGTGTACATAATTCAAATTTTATTTTGTTTTTGTTTTTAAATTTATTTTTATTATTTTTTACAATGGTTAATACATTGCATAATTGTCCATAAATAAAATTTTATTGGGACATAGCTATGTGCATATTATCTGGGTGCTTTCATGCAACATTGGCAGAATTGAATACTTTCAGCAGAGACCAATGGCCTACAGTGCTGAAAATATTTACTACTTGATCCTTACAAAGACAAAATTGCTGCTCCAGTTCAATCGTCGACATTCATGAGGACTAATGACAGGGAAGGTGCTGAGACCCACTTTCATCTGAAAATGTTAGCGTCCTCCTGAAAGAAATCTGTGCAAGTCTTAGTTTCTACATGCAAATGTTAGGACCTTCACATCATTACATAGCTTGTTTTAGTTTTACATGAAAACAACCTTATATTATTCTGGAAGAGTACCAAGTCATTGGTGGAAACTTTAAATTTTGTTTTTCTAGAAACCGTATCATCTGAGGTTCTTCAGTTTTGGGAAAATAAATTCATTTATGAATTTTTTTTCTGAGTTTGTTTTGAACTTTAGCATTTCTTTCTTTCACACAAGACTGAACTGTGTCCAAGTTAGGTTGTATTGTACCGTTTGAGCGAGTTTATTACTCCTGAAATGGTCATAATGTCCCCGATAGCCTGTTTCTTTTTTGTCCACTTGTACCCATGGATTCAACCAACCATGAATCAAAACTACTTTTGAAAAAATTATATCAGTACTGAGTGTGTACAGGCTTTTTTCTTGGAGTTATTCCCTAAATAATTATTGCACATGATGAGTAATCTAGCGATGGTTTAAAATATATAATGGAATAGGTATAGGTTATATACTAATAAATACCACACTATTTTATATAAGGGACCTGACCCACACAATTTGATACCTTCTGGGGCTCCCATAATCAATCCCCTGCAGATGCTATCTGTGTGTTTACTTCATTGATAATGAAGGAAAAGGTATTTAATGAACTTCTCATATGTTTTCATGAACTTTTCTGAAAGCTACAAATTTCCTCACAAGACAGCATTAAATTATACTTTTAAAAACCCAGGCAGGGTCTGGAGAGATTGCTCAGTGGTCAGTGCAAGGACCTGGGTTCTATCCCCATTGCCACATGCCATGCTGCCCCCAGAACCCTGGGCATGCCATGCTAGCTACTGAAAACGGGTATGGTGGTGCACACCTGCAATCCTGGCATGGGGAAGGTTGAGACAGCAGGATTGCTGCGAGTCTGAGCTGTGTAGCAAGACCCTGTACCAAATAAATAAATGATTTTAAAAACCCAGCAAATTTTCTGGGGAAAGGTTTATTTTGGCTTACAGTTTATAGAGGTTTCAGTCTGTAGTTGACTGGGTCCAAGGCAGCCGTAGCATGGCAGGGCAGGCAGAAAGCCACAAAGAATAGTAAAGTAGTAAAACAGCAACAACAGCAGCAGCAGCAGCAGCAGCAGCAGCAGCAGCAGCAGCAGCAGCAGCAGCAGCAGCAGCAGCCAAAAGTCTCAAGCAGTTTAAGAGTGTGCATTCAGATTATCTGGTGCTTGTGTGTACAACAGCTGGAATTATATTTTGGTTTTGATCATTGACTAGTAAATACCATGTAGCCCACTGTGCAGTAAGTCTGCTTCTACAATACACTGATATTTAATCATAAATTGTGTATTAACTGCTGTATTTTTTGTGTCTGTTACTAAATTGTGTTCTTTAGGCAACTTGTTCCAGCGATGGCATGTTCCACTAGAACTCCAGATGACACGACAAATGGCTAGCTCTGGTGCCTCAGGGGGCAAAATGGATAACACTGTGCTGGTCCTTATTGTGGGCTTATCAACAGTAGGAGCTGGTGCATATGTAAGTAGAAAAACAGCTTGTGCTGAGAAGCTGCTAAACGGCTCCCACTGGTAGACTCAGCATCACTCTGCCTTCAAACTTTTGCAACTAATTCCTCTTTATCTTTTTGGAAAGAAAATTCCACAAAGCTTTCTTTAAAGTGCCTACTGTCTGATATCCTGTGGAAGCCAACTTGGGAGTGACAGAAGCGTAATCTCTTGTGGATCTCTACTCTTTTAACTTCTCTTTTTATTCTTGAAAGCCACTATGTTTTCTTAGAGTTGACTAACCTACAAAATTGTACCTGTTCTCTTGAATGTAACACACTAACCTATGAATAAAGTAAAAATTCATTGCAGCTCCTTAGCACAATATTTGATTTTGATCTATCTGTCAAATATTTTACTTTCCTGAGCTTGAGATTTACATTTAAAATAAAAACAACAGCAACAGCCTTCAATCAAAAATATTAAGCATTCCTAAAAGGAAAACTATCCCCAATTATCACCCAAAGACTATGTTATAGAAGCAGGCCTAGATTCTCTGATTTTAGAATGGAATTTGTCCGAGATGAGAAATATACTGTTTAATTGTTGTATAACAGTAGCACAATATACTTCCATAAGTGAACTTAGATTAGCTTAGCAGGTCACAGAGGAATTATTCGATAGGTGTTTTTTGTTTTCATTTTGATTTGCTAGGACTTACCCTGAGTAAGCAGATAAGTCTAGAGTTGGATCATATAAGGTTTTTTTTTAAATGTATTTGGTACAGGGTCTCACTATATAGCTCAGACTTGTAGTGATCCTCCTGTTTTCAGTCTTCCCAATGCTGGGATTATGGGAATGCGCCATCCTGCCTGAACTTGGTTTCAGGCTCAGAGGGGCCAGCACCAGTGCAGCATGTGATAGCAGGGATCGAATCCTGGCCCCTGCACTTGCCTAAGCCGGTGCTTATTCTGCTGAGCTATCCCATTGGCCCAGTTTATGTAAGTTTGAATGGTCCAACTCTTGTAACTTCTACTAACACTTTTTTTTTTTTTTTTTTTTTTTTGCAGAACCATGGATTGAACTCAGGCCCTTGCACTTTAAACTTTATTTATTTATATTATGGCTGGCTCAGCCTGCCCTGGGGTTGGGGCTGGCACAGCCGGTGGTGCCAGGGATCAAACTGCAGTCTCTGCATTTGCCTAAGCTTGCCTAAGCAGGTGCTTCAGACTGCTGAACCATCTCACCAGCCCCTGAAGGCCATTTCAGTATTAAGTCTTTCTCCATTGTTAAGACAGTGAACTTCCCTTTATTCCTCGATCACTAGGTTAAGATAGGGAATGTGCGTATATCTGAAGTTAACTATATCCTCACACCTAACCTGACTCCCAAATGCACAAGGAGAGTAAGTAGCTCTTGCCAGTTGTTGAGCAAATTAGAGTAGGATATAGATGAGATCTGTCTGATAACTAATACTTTGATGGAAGATACATTTTCCCCCAATTCTGGACCAGCATTTTTTCTTTTATCATACAAAATAACCAGAAATGCTTCCTGGCCTTTCTACTGAATGTTTCTTCATTAATACTTAGTGCCTTTTCTGTTTCCTTTTGTTTCTTTCCTGGTCTTATCTTCACCTACAGTTGTGCAGTGCCATCACCTAGGATTCCCTTCTAGATCACTAGCATCTACAGGTGCTTCTGGGAAAGAAGACAGCAGATTAGTATACTGCTTAATTATAGGAGCAACAGTCATGGGGGCAGGAGTTTATTATGTAAGATACTTACACTGAAATATGTTTTAGGATAGGGTGGGTGAGACCATGACACTAATGAAAACTTGATCCATTAGAATATAGTAAACATTCACAGCATGTGCTTTTTCTAGGCATTTATTGAAGGGACATTGTTATCCTTTAGAGTCCTCAGATCTCAGTCTTCCAACTAATGAAGTCCTATCAGATAGATCTAATGTCACAAATGTAGGACTGGGATATGTTTCAGTGGCACAGTATCTGCCTGGCAAGTGCAAGGTCCTGAGTTTGATTCCTGGTAAACTCCCAGATCATAAATTTAAAGCCAAATTCTCATCATCAACCCTTCCTTTGAAATTTTTGCCAATGTCATACTTTCTAATGATGCTAAATTATATTGTGCTTTAGTGCTGCATATGTAACAAGACAGTCTCAAAAAATAAATGCTGAATAAGCCAATAAAGGTGACTTAAAGTACCATTCATTATGAATCACTTTAGGAAAACATAATTTTTGTATTTTGTGGCAAACAACTCCACTTTCTCTGTGAAAAGGCATTTTGTTGAATGCTTCTGAGAAAGTTCAGTAGCTATAGAAGTTGCAGTGTTCTCCCAATCACCCAGCCACAGCCTGTACTTCAATGTGAACTCATTTGGCAGTGTCCCTTTTGTAATCTTTTATTTGATCAAACTGTTGGCTGAAGTGGCGCAAGCTAACACAGTCATGTAGATTGCTTTCTTAAGTGCCTCTCATTCATGAGTCAGATATTACCCTGTGAGCCCTAACTTTTCCATTTCATGTCTCTCTCAGCTTTTCCCATCAGTTCTACCCTATTCATTCAAAAATAGATGTAAAGTGTTTGTGTTAGATATGTTTGCAACAGTGTAAACCTGTTAAACCTCTGGTTTGTGTTGCCATACCGGAGTTGGATGGACTCCATACAGTTGGCCATGCAAATTCTCTTGACACTAAGCCACCAGCCAAGGCCAATCGCAGAACTGGCTTAGAAATGTCTAAGAAACACAATGCTCTCAAGCCATTCAGTTAAGTGCCTCATTGCCCTCTGTTTGTCCAACACGGATGGTAATAAAGCTTTTATATTGTAGTGGCTCCACGTTGAATGATAAGCTTTTGTCTACCTACAACTGTTATCAAGCTGATTTGTATGGTTTTCAACCCCCTCCCCCCAATACTGGGGATTAAACCTAGGGCTTTCACAGTGAGCTTTGTCCCCAGACTTTTTTTGTTTGTTTGTTTTGAGATAGGGTCTTGCTAACTTATCTCAGTGGGGCTCAAATTTATCATCCTCCTGCCTCAGTCTCCCACAGTGCTGGGATTATAGGAATGTGCCACCACACTCAACTGCACACTTCTTTTTAGGTTTTAAATTATTAAAAACTTGGTTTGAGGTGGCTTGAGGCTCATTTTTCCTCTGAAGTTAGCATTAGAATCAGGAAAAATGTTAACTTAAAAATCAGCATCCAGATTTGGTGAGATATATCTAAAAGTTGTTAGTATGTGTAGTAGTTGCTTGCACTGCCACAATACCAGAGACTTCCTGGCTTAAACACCAAAAGTTTCTTTTCTTATAGTTCTAAAGGCTAGAAGTACAAGATCAAGCTTAGATAGCGTTCAGTTTCTGGTGAGGGTTCTCTTGGGGGCGTGCAGCCAGCCACCTTCTTACTGTGTCTTCCCATGTTTGGAGATAGAGAGCTTGCTAGGTCGCTCTGGTGTCTCTTCGTCTTTAAAAGCACAAGTCCTAATAGGTCAGAGAACTGCTATTAGAATTTCATTTAACCATAATCACCTTCTAAAAACCCCATCTTGAGCCAGGGAAATATCTCAGAGGTATAAGCACCTGCCTGGGAAGCACAAGGTTCTGAGTTCAATCCCTGGCACCAAAACATAAAAAAAATTAAGAAAATAAATGAAAACCCCATCTCTCTGTACTCTTATGTTAGGGGATAGGGATTCAGCTTGTATTAGGAGAGGATATGAACATTTAGTCCTTAATAGTGTCCTGGCATAACTTTTCTCATTTGAGGTAATATTCCCAATTTCAGCCTACTACTTTAACAATTCCAGTACTGGGAGTTTTGTCCTCTTTCCATGTCAACCCATACAAAGGAATTTGTGACTTTAAAAAATATTGCTATTGGGCTGGCGAGATAGCTCAGCGGTCTAAAGCACCTGCTTAGGCAAGCTTAGGCCAACTGCAGGGACCACGGTTCGATCCCCAGCACCACATGCTGTGCCAGCCCCACCCTCCAGGGCAAGCTGAGCCAGCCATAGCATAAATTAAATAAAATTTTTAAAAAATATTGCTATGGGGGCCGGCGAGATGGTTCAGTGGTCTAAAGCACCTGCTTAGGAGGGCTCAGGCAACTGCGGGGACTGCAGTTCGATCCCCGGCACCACATGCTGCTCCAGCGCCACCACCAGGGCAGGCTGAGCCAGCCACAAAATGAATAAATAAAGAAACAAACAAACACAACAAGCAAACAAACAAATAAATAAATAAATAAAAATTAAAAAAAAATATTGCTAGGACCAACAGAAAGAAATACATTTTATCTTATATAGTTATAAAGACATAAAAATTGAAGCAATGTTTCAAGCAATGTTCCTTCTGTGATATACTCCAGTATTTTCTTAGTGTTGATCTTAACCTACAAATTGATTTAACAGCAGACTAGTGGGTCACAACCACAGTTTGAGAAAGATTGATTTGAACAATAGTTTTGCCTGCTTAAATGTAAACACAAATACTTGATTGGCATCCATGTGAGTTTTTCTTGTTATGGATGTCTTCCTCTAGCATGTCAGGCAGATTCCCTAATCTTGACTCTATTATTTTTTGATGAACAGAGCCAAAGTGGCCTTTAGAATATTTAGTGAGAGCCAGGACTAGTGGTGCACGCCTATAATCTTAGTGCTTAGGAGGCTGAGGCAGAACAATCGCCATGAGTTCAAGGCCAGCCTGATGCCTCAAAAAAACTGTATTTGGCAAGATTATTCAGGCCACTTGCTGTTATCCTACCAATAGAATCATACTGCCTCAATCAGGAAATGACCTGTTAGGTTGAATAAACACCATCGAATCTATCTGTTTAGAAAAGTTGTAAGCAATAATATGTTTCATAAATTTCTTTTTTAAAATAAATTGCTTAATGTAACATATTTGTGTCATTAATTGGAAATCTGCAAACTGGGAATAGGAAGCCCCAGGGAGACATGAATTTTAATGTCTCCATCAGAACATTTAGCTTAAAAACTGATACACACACACAGAGCCTCGTTCTGCCCTTTCCTCACTAAACCTCAAGCTGTTTCTTCCTCTGTTCTTCTGTTCATGTGTGAAACCATGGACAGGTGGGTGTTAGCTGAGCTTTGAGCACTTTGGGATGTGTTCTCAGTGAGCCTCAGCCCACTATCCTTTCTGTTCACTCAGTGCAGTCTTTGGAGGTAAAAGTCCTTTCTTGTGTGCGTGCAAGGGATTGTACCCTATGCCTCCTGAGTATTTTCTACCGCTGGGCAGCCCCACCCCCAGGCCAAAAGTCTTTATTAAAACACAAACTTAAGAATGATTAAACACTGGAAAAAATGAAATACTGAACTATTGTATGTGTAATCTGATGCCAAGATTTTAAATCATCTTCCTGAAGTGAATGTTCAGTGAATTGTTCATGTATTTGAATTTAGTAGTAAATTCAAAGAGCAGCTATTTTCTTTTAATATATAGTACTTGCTACTCCATTTGTCTCCTATGTTAAATGTTTGCCAGCTGACAAATGTCAGTCTCCGACCTGAGAGTCCAGGTTCCCCGGATTGTAACATGTCACTTAATGAGCTGCTTTCTAATGGGGTATCCTAGGAATACCCTCACAATACGTTTTTGATACTTCTATGTCTTTTCTTCAATTCATTAATCTCAGATTTTATTTGCCATACAATCACTTAAATACCTGTTTATGGACCCTGTGAAGTACAAAAGCACAAAAATGTTACGATTTAAAAAGTTACTTTGCTTACCACCTTTTGAAAAGTAGCTCGTAGGGCTGAGGAATATGGTTCAGTGGTAGAGCATTCATCTAACATATATAAGGTCCTGGGTTTGATTCCCAGCACCAAATAAATATAATTTAAAAAATAAAAATAGCCCAGTTCCATGACGCATATGTGTAATCCTAGCGATGGGGCTTAGGTAGGAGGATAATAAATTCAAATTATTACTATCAAGTGGACAAATTTAGTAAGACCTTGTCTCAAAATAAAAAATGTAAAACACTGGGGATACTCTCACTGGTAGATCACCCCAGATTCAAACCCCAGTATTAGAGAAAAATACATAATATAAAAATTATAATAAAAAGTTCACTTAAATTCTGGTACTATATGTTATAAAACAACAAACTACTATTAATGGTAAAATATTGTTCAATTGGAAAGAGTAGACACGTACTATATTTATAATAGGTGTTTAAGCAAGGTGTTTGACCTTTAGTAAATATCTTTGTGGAGTATGTCTGAAACTCTGCCTCAGTTTAGAAACAAGAAAGAAAAGTTACTTTGTAAGAATGGGATACAGGGCAGGTGTGGCACATGCCTATAATCCCAGCATAGGAGGCTAATGCAAGAGGAATCACTGTGAGTGCAAGATTAAACTGGGCTACTTAAAGAGTCCAAGGCCAGCTTCAGCTACACAAGATCTTGTCTCAAAAACAAACAAAAGAAATTTTAAGATATAGGATACATGTGGCCACTTTTCCAAGCATCTAAGTACCTGGAATGTCACGAAAACAAAACCATATTTTCCACCTTCTACTAAGGGCCAGGCCACATAGAGTATTTTCACATCTAGTGTCTAGCATAGTCTAAAACCCATTTCTGTAAACCCATTTAAATATGATTTAAAGTTAGTTCTGTGTGACACTTAGTAGTAGAAGAAATTGTTGCTTTATCTATACTTTCAAAATTAATTAGAAGTCTTTACAGATAGCTTCAGAATATTTGGCACTGGCACAGTTTTTCATCTGCTTTTGCAAAATCTTTCACATCAACTGTGTATATGCCTGATTTTTTTAAAGATCTTTGCCTTTAGTGATTTTAACATAGAGGAACTAACCTTGTGTAGACAAAAGCTTCTCATTTCCTTAAAAGATGCTACTACTTTATGGTATAATATAGCTGCATGATAAAGTAAAATTTTTCTGTGTTTTGATCTATAGGCCTACAGGACTATAAAAAACGACCAGAAGCGATATAATGAAAGAGTCTCAGAGTTAGGGCTGACACCCGAAGAGAAAAAGAGAAGAGCTGCATTATCTGGTGAGCATCCTGTTAGCTCTTGCTATATATGATACAGAGAGAGTTATAAACAGCTTGAGTGCTCTGATTTCTAAGTATTGTGTAGAAAAGATGATGTCAGAGATTGTAAGCTTCTAACAACTGTGGTATAACCCTAGAACCCAGAGCAATCTACTAAAGTATTTGGCTAATATTTAGACTTGAGATTAAAATTAGTGATGATTATGATTCTTTTTATAATAGCTTCATTTTTGTTTATTTTTAAAAATTTTTTAACCATGTCAAATTTATTAGCAAAGTGTTGGGTTATAGCCTCTATCATGAGAGCAGAGGCATGGGTGGTAGAACCAATATTTTTTTTTTATTTTCCATCAATCACTGATATTCTAATAAATCTCTATAGAATGTGATTAAAAATTGTTACACCTTTTTTTTTCACAGAAATTTAGAAATCTAAGCATATACAAAATTATAGCAGGTCAAACCTATGGCATATTTCTTTGTCTCGTTTTCTC
>PVKN010009986.1:0-23141 GCA_004027915.1 Capromys pilorides
TTTTCCCCCAAAAAAGTGTAATTGTACTGTTATTTTCGTATTTCATTCTACCTATTTTTTAAGATAAGGTTTCAGTATATTGCCTAGGCTGGCCTTGAACTCCTGGGCTCAAGTGATCCTCCTGCCTTAGCCTCTCAAGTAGATCGGAATATAGACAGTGTTATCATACATAGCTTATTTAAAATTAAATCTATTTTTATCTCAGCTTTAATGACTGTGCAATATTTCATTGTTAATGTGACAGTCTGCTCAGTCTCTTGGTCTCTATTAGGCTGTTTCTAGTTTTCTGTGTCATCAACAATGTATACATGAACATCACTACGGAAAGAGAAATGTCTTTATGAATTAATTATGTCTTTATAATGTTTTAAAAATAATTCCCATTTGATTTTGGGATATATATGGTTTATTACCAGGATAACTTTAATTAGGTCAGTATTAAACTAGGATGAACTCCCTATGCTCAGACAGAGAAAATCAAGAGTGTGTAGACTCATATGGAAATGTTATGAATAAATTCATCGTTTGGACAGACTACAGACTACAAACTACACATCAGCCGTGTGAGTGAAACTGAGGAAGAAAATACTATGCATGAAAATGAAGCATGACTACTTATCATCTTGAAATCATTCCACTTCAATTCTTGGCATGCTTCTAGTTTTCCTTTAGGATAAAGAGCTAGGAATACAGTGGGTTGTTTCTTTGTTTCTGTTCAGTTTTGCTTTTTTGAAACAGGCTCATGCTCTCTAGGTCAGGCTAGCTTTTAACTCACTGTGTAACCCAAGCTGGTTTCTAATTCTTAGCAATCTTCCTGCCTCAGCCTCTGGAGTGCTGGGATTATAGGTATGTACCACCACACCTGGCTGAGTGGATTTTAATTATTATTATTATTTCTTTTTTAGTTCTGGAGAATAAGCCCAGGGTCTTTGTACTGTACTACCTCCCAGATCTTTAAAAAACAAAATCTGTTTTTAAGCCAGGGTCTTGAAAATTTTTAAACCAGGGTCTAATTTGCTCATGTTGACCTCAAAACTTTTGATCCTCCTGCCTCTGCCTCCTAAAGTGTTGGGATTACAGTCATGCACTACCATGCCCAGCTCAAGTGGGTTATCAGAGACCATTACTAGGCCAAACTAGTTCGGCAATGTCCTGGAAGTGTAATTCCTAGGTTAAAGTCTTCACATTTTTATCACTTTTGACATACTTTATAATTTACGTTAAAGAAATGCTAAATACTCCCTCTGTTTAAGAAAGCTCTGGAGAGGTTTCCAAGAAGCAGAGTTACTTGAGCTCTATCTTCAAACTGGATGGTTTTCCAGAGTGACAGAAGTAGCACACTGCAGGCACACACAAAGGCAGGCAGTGGTATGGTGGTAACGAACGTTCTATGGAACCTTCGTCAGGGACACAGCTGCGCTACTGTCCTACCTACGCTCTGGCTACACTGTCCTGGGAAGACTCTACACTCACATTGTATCTTTGGTTAATCTCTTTGTCTGTAGATCTGTATGACTGAGTACCATAAAGTTCTGCATTCGTTCGAGAAATATTTACAGCGCATCTACCAGGCGCCAGGTGGTACGGGGAAAGAGAAGAGAGAAAACAAATTCACGTCCAGGGACACCTCGGTTCATGAAAGCCCCTGCTGGTGAACAGTTTAGTTTTAGAACAGAAGCATCTAGCAAAATATTGCTTCCGTTTGAGAACTCCACATGGGATGAGAAACACGACTACAGCCAATTTTCCCAGAGTTGTGGAACAAATTAAAGGTGCGTGCGTGTGCGCGCGTGCGCGCGCGCACACACGCACACACACACACACACACACACACACAGAGGCTTAAAACTTACTGTCTAAGCAGTCTACCTTCTAGCTGCTCCATTAACCCTAGGGCCCTTAGAAGGGTTGAATTAAAGTTACTATCCATAAACCACTCATGGCTGGTCAATGTGAAGTGTGTTGAGATGACAGATAATATTACAGGATCTCTCCCTTCACATCTCTCTTTTCCTGTGGATATGGTTCTAGTCATATAACATGTATTTCCTCACATGTACAAAGATTCCTAAGACACACCAAAATGGCATTTTCCTCGATAAATTAGCTGTATCCACAATATATTGTCCTAAACCAAGATTATATGCTAGGGTTCCAGAATTGAGCCAATTCATCTACTGATGTAATTCATGCATCTTAACAGTGCTCACAATATCTCCATATACCCAGCCATTTTGTATACAGTGTTAATGAAACACAACAAAGATATTAATTTGACAAATTCTACATTATCATTGGCACTTGTGATCTGTCAGTAAGCCAAATAATGGGAAAGAAAGAAAGAAAGAAAGAAAGAAAGAAAGAAAGAAAGAAAGAAAGAGTAGGGCTTGGAAGAGAGGCTTGCAACCAGGTATGTGAGCCCATTTTCAGTAGGGTTGTTAGGCCAGATCTTATCAAAATGGCAACATGTGAGCAAAGGTAAGAGTTAGGCTGAAAACCCACCATGGGTCAGAAACCATTCCAGGTATTTGAACTCATAAAACAAATAAGCTGTCCTTGGTGAGGATGTAACCTTTCGATGGAGCCCTAAAGGATGAGAAAGAATACAAAGTGGAACCAAAGGGTCGTTCCCAAATCCTGAATACCAGCTACCTGTACTGATTTAGAGCTATCACATGGGCTATCGCACCCATGACGAGTCTACTTACTTGCTCATGAGCCAATTTATACGAAGTTTGGTGAATACACAATGAGAACAAAAGGACTGAGTTACACAATTTCAGTGTCTGATGAATTGGGCCCTAAGGAAATCATCTCAACTCTTGGCCCTGGAAAGATCCTACAGTTAAGCCAGGACACCATGTGCTCCTCTGGGACAAACACATCTCCCTTGTTTTATGCTCTTGTCACAGACAGATCCCTGAATGAATGATATGCTTTTTACTTGTCAGTGGATAGTGGGCCTTTGAAAGACTAGTAAAATTTTATTTCTTTAATCTCTATTTTCTTTTATTTACTAGCTTTACAAAAAATAGATACATGAAAAAATGTTCAATGTCACTCGCCATTCAGAGATGTAAATTAAAAGGACACTGAGAGTCCATCCCCCTCCAGAAAGGATGGCTATAATCAAGAAATCGACCAGTAACAAATGCTGGCTGTGCTATAAGGGAAAAAGGAACCCTTCTCCACTGTTGGTGGGAGCACAGATTGGCATAACTACGGCGGAAATCTGTGTGGAGATGCCTCAAAAAATTAACCCCAATTCCATCTGACCCAGTTATTCCTGTTCTTGGTATCTTTCCCAAAGAATTAAAAGCATCAAACCACAGTAATATACATACTGTACACCCATATTTACGGTACACTCACGTGCTCTACTTGGAAACAACCCAAATGGAGGAATGGATAGCAAATTTTTTTTATACAATTGAATACTACACTGCCATAAAGAAGGGAAAACTTAGGGCCAGTGAGCTAGCTCAGTGGACTAAGCACCTGCTTAGGCAAGCGCAGGCACAGGGGTTTATCCCCACATCACCTACTGCACTGGCCTGCCCCCCGGCAGGCAGAGTTGGCCAGACACTGTGCACACCCGTAATCCCAGGGCTGGGGAGGCTGAAAACAGGAAGACCAGTAGGAGTCTAAGCTGCGTAGTGAGACCCTGTACCAAATACATAAAGATTAAAAAAAAAAAAAAGTAAATGAGACATTTCTAGGTTTTAAATGAATGCACCTTAAGATCTTACTCTTGTGGAATAAACAGGATATATATAGTGTATAGTGCACTATGGGATGTGAGAAATCACAACAGTAAATAAGGTACAAAATGTATAACAGATACTGGGAAATAGTAAGGAAACGTTCAAATAGAAAGGAGAACAAGGAAGAGGGGAGGGAGAAAGGAAGGGAAAAGCAAAGAGTGAACACAAAGCTTTCTGAAAAGGAAAAGGGGGAAAAAGGTTAAAGGGAGGGATTGGGGTAAAAGAACAAGCTATATTATGTATAGATGCAAATTCCCTATGATGAATGTGATCATTAGACATATCTAAAATGTACCACTAAAATTTAAAAAATACTAGTTTTATTTTTTTCCACATAATATTATTTACCGACTCCTGAGTACATTTTGCACTGGCCAACTTGGTATTCCATCATCTTTCTAGGCACGCCCAGTTTTTTCTTTTCTTTTCTTTTCATTTCTTTTCTCTTTTTTCCCCACCATTAGGCACGGAACCTTGGGGCACTCACTCTGCCATTAAGCCTTACCCTCAATTCTTTTTGAGAAGGTCTCATTAAGTTGCCCGGGCGGACCTCAAATTTGGAATCTTCCTGCCTCAGCCTTGAGTATAGTTGGGCCTACAGACGTGCCTGGCTCCTGCTCCTACATAAAACCTTATCGATGGTGAGATAGCTCAGTAGAATAAGCGCTTGCCTGGGAAGCGCAAAGTCCTGGGTTCAATTCCTGGTACCACAAAATAAAAATAAAAGTGTTCTGCTTAAAACCTTATTAAGACTTTCTTTTTTTGTGTGTGCGGGACCGGGGTTCGAACTCACGTCCTTGCAGTTGCCAGGCAGGCACTCGCGCCACGGAGCGGAGCTATCTCCCCAGTCCCCTTAGCAAGACTTTCTCACCACCTCCCTCGCACCGTCATTTATCCTCAATCTCATCACGGAACTCCGCGTGTTCTGTCCCCGTTTTCAGCTCTGTGGTCGTGCACACAGCTGCTGCCAGCTGTTCACTCTTTCTTAGTTCCGCGTCAGCCCCTCCTCACAGTGACAGTATCTCGTCTTAAAGCACAGGGCCTTCACCCCACACTCGCGCGGGCCAGAGGCGGCTCGGGCGCACGTGGTGCCCAGCTCCATGGTCCTCAGGCCCCACCCGCCGCCCATCGCGATCTCGGCCACGCGCTTCACCCCACAGCGCCCCCAGATATCCGCTTCCGGTTTCACCCACCCGTTACTTCCGGTCGCGCGGGGCCTCTCGCGGACTAGTACTAGGGAAGGTCGCGGGGACGGCGGGAATCCACAGGCAGCGGGAGCAACCTGACCACGCCCATTCCCCCTGTGGGCGGAGACGGCGACGGGGCCACGCCTCCTAGTGACCGGTCCACCGGTTGCCCCACCCCTGGCTCCGCCCCCGAGGCCGGAGAGGTGGCCCGGTCACCCGGGAGCTTTCGGACAGGGACGCAGGCCACATACTAATAAGACTGGCTACTTAGCAAAGCATCAGCTTACTTTTACCACGTTATTGGTGGTATAAACTATGAAACTTGGGAAGAAGTGTTTTCTAACTCTGAAATAGATTCAGTATTGGGAGGAACATTCTCAAAGAAAGGTGTACGACATGAAATGTTTCTGAAAAGATGCAATTTATTGGTCTTTTGCTGAGTTTATCTGCGGTGATCTTTTGCAGAGCAAAAATGAAAACTTCAGGAAGATACAGTACCAAACTGGAAATGTAATGTTCAGAAGTGGTACGCCAGAAATAGTGTGAAATACTGATGACAAATTGCTAGGATACTTTATCTTTTAACCACTCATTAGTGAAATAATGAAATTCTTTACAATTACAGTGAAATGTTTCAGTGTCACTCAAATACTGCCACCCAAAACTCTGCTTTTTATCAAAGTTGGAATATAATCCCAGAGAAATCTGCTTTGAATATTGAAAGGTTTTTTCTCTCTAACCTGATGGACTGCCTTTTCAGTATGCGCCATCAAAAGATATATAGCTTAAGATGATTCATAAATAGCGAAAAATAAACACATCTTCTTTCATTTTGTTAGGTGTTCCTAATGCTGTTCAGGTCTCAAAAAACACCTCTTAATTGAAAACAATTTTTGTTTTTTTGGCAATGTGTACATGATATTTCATTCCACATCTGTCATTTCTGTTCCATCTCTTTCTTTAACATATTCCACTGAGACCAAAGCTTTCTCTGAAAGAGATCCTGTGCCAGTCCCTTCAAGATTTGTAAGGTTCTCTTGGTTTGTGTCTTCTAATCTTATTTTCTTGGTGTTTTGAAATAATCGAGTGACTGGCTCCAAACTGCTTTTCTCAGTCCCTTGTATTAAGTGATCATCTACTTTTGAATCCGTTCGGATGGCAGATACCCGAGTAGATTTACTAAAAGGAAATCCCATTGGGTAGTTTGAGGATGCCTTTTTAAAGTAGTAGAAATGTTTCTTCAATTTGATTACTGAAAAACAAAAATAGAGGTAAGAAGTGAATACAGGAGGAACCTTAACAACTGCCTGGCAGTGTTTGTTTGAAATGTCATGGGGAATGTTACAAATATACAGTAAAACTGCCCATTATCACTAGTGCTTACACTTACATTTTCTTTATGGGAAGGTTTATACAGTACATAAATTCCCTGACAGTCTTTAAAAAGAAATTTGCCTAACTTACTATTTATCACCTTCCAGCAAATAACAGAACTTCTCTTAAGTCTTCTGTGTTATTCTTATTAGCACCACTTTTAAATTCATTATTAACAGTTTAAGTAATTACCAAAGGGAAAGCACTCCACTATGTAGATGCTCTGTAAAAAGAAAAAAAAAATCCACTGATGATATGGAAGGGCTGAGGAGATAGCTTGGAGGTCTAGAGGTCTAATCGCCTGCCTGGCAAGCGCAAGGACCCAGGTTTGATCCCTGGTACTGAATGCCAGGCAGTCGTCCCCCCCCTGCCAGCTGGCTACCAAAACTGGGCATGGTGGCACATGCCTGTAATCTCAGTGCTGGGGAGGCTGAGGAAGAAGGATCCCTCTGAATTTGAGCTGCATAATGAGACCATGTACCAAATTAATTTCTTGGAAAATTAACAAAATATATATAGAACTTGTTAAGGATCCTAACATGTTGAGAAAAGTGAACATGCAGCTTTGGGTGAGATTTTGGTGAGGTTTCCAAAGAGGCTTGAGGGCTACATCAAGGGTCAGACATGGGCTCTGAAAGTGGGCAGAAATTTGCAAGGGGAGCTGAGGAGGATGAAAGAAAAGACTATGTCCCCTGCCACAACACAGACTTGAAAAAAACCCATTAATTACTGGAGGACAAGAGATCTGCCAATGAGACTCAAGTAGCCGCCTGAGTCTGCAGTCAACTCGGGGCTGGCAACAGGAGCACCAGGCCAGCTTCCAGAAAGTGTCATTCTTTGATGTTCAGCTACTGTGTTTTCTTTGAAGAGCTACAATTCCATATCCAACAATCCCAGAACCTTATACTGCAAATTTCTTTAAAAATATTTTAGTACATGTTTGCAGTACACAATATTTGCATTTCTTGCGGAGATTTGGTATATAACATACCTCAACTGTTGTCATAACACGTAACACATCACATACATAACACATCTCCATTCCTTTTTTCCCCATCCCTCCCCTCCCCTATCTCCTGATTCTTTTCTCTTTTGAGAAAGATCTGTTTACATCCTATTACCTAATTTTTTATTTATTTATATTTTTTCATTAATATTATGGCTGATTCAGCCTGCCCTGGGGGTGAGGCTGGCGCAGCATGTGGTGCCAGGGATCGAACCACCTTCCCTGTGGTTGCCTAAGCTTGCCTAAGCAGGCGCTTTAGACCGCTGAGCCATCTCGTCAGCCTCTATTACCTATTTTTATTTTGCTATTTATATTTTGGGTTTCTCATATAATTGTCCTGCCTCAGCCTCCACAGTCCTAGATTATAGGCATGTGCCTGCCATGAAGCAGGTCATGTATTTCTGATTTTTTTCACTTAATGTTATGGCATCCAGGCACTTTCTTTTTTCTACCCATGACTCCAGTTTACCTTTGTAGCAGGGTAGTACTCCTCTATGTATAAACACTATATTTTCCGTTTCCATTCATCTGTTGGTAGACATAGAGACTACTTCCAAGACTTAGCTGTCATGAACTATGCCGCTGTAAACATAGGCATGCATGGATCTCTGTAATACAATGTCTTTGACTCTCTCAGAAAGACATCTAGAAGGGGAACGGCTGCATAAAACTGAAGTTCTAGATTGTTTTTTGAGGCTGCATTATAAATTTTTTAAAAATTCCTTGAAATTCTGTTTATATTCTCATTGAATATCAGTGTTTAATCTGTAACAGAGTCCTTGGCCTACTGTAGTATCCTTCACATAGTGGGAACTCAAACTTTAACTGTTAGGTAAATACCACAAATTTGGCTTTCTGGGAATCAAAAACAAGTAACATTTTTAAAAGATCTCTGGTGAAACTCTTGAAACATAACTATCCCTGTTATATTTGGAACTTGGGGATGAATATATTTTCCTCATTAAAGAAATATCTAATACTATTTTTGAGTTAATAAAACTGAGTTAATTTTATTCTTTAGTTTTTCATTTTTAATTAAAAAGGAAACACTCCCATCAAAAAGGGATTGCTTGAAGTTGATAGTGCAGCTGAGTGGCAGGGTATTTGCCCAGCATAGTTAAGGCAAGTTCAATTCCAGAACCAAGAAAAACAGAGCATATTTTTAATTTAATCATACGGAAGCAATCACATTGAGAGACAACCAAACTGAGAGACCTTTTATAAAACAAGATTGGTCTAGGAGCTGCTTCAGACTAGAGGAAGCCAAAGATACATGATTTCAAACGCAAAGAATGTTCCTGAGTTGAAAAGGAGAAGCCCACTGGACCACCTATTATTTGGACAACTGAGAAATTTGGATATGGATGGTTTGTTAGGTAATATCAGGTCAACAGTAAATGCTATGGGTACTATAATTGTATTGTGGTTATATGAATGTCCTTGTTCTTAAGAAACACATGCCAAAATAGAGTTGAAGAATCACAACTACAAGTTACTCTCAAATTGTCTAGCAATGTATAGCTTGACAGATAAATACAGAAAGTAAGATATGCACAATATTAACTGTTGAATCTAGGTGCTAAAAAAGCATCTGTTAAGAGGATTGTCCTTGTTACAATTCTATAGATTTAAAACTTTTCGAAGTACAAAATTAGAAAACACTAACAAAGCACTATAAAACAGCCTACCACTGCAGTTAAAATCAACAAATGTAAAATAACGATAACTTATATAATTACCGATATGCACATTAAGCCCTTCACTCTAATTGACTGCAGAAGGGCCAAAAATAAGAAGGTAGATTTATTTCTATGAATCTCTCCTTACCTTCCCCAGAGTCTTGAGGACATAAAGGAGAAGCATGTCTTTTGGGGCATTTGAATTGCCATTCAAGAAGAAATCTTGATCGCTTCTCGGCCTTTTGGCTAAGATCAAGTGAAGAAGAAATCTTGAATGTATGTGGAAGAATAACAGTCCATGAGGAGCTAAACCAATTTGGCCAAAAAGAACAAAGAGATTTGTCTTACCAGGTACTAAGATGTGGCACAAAGTAAGAAAGCGATCTCATTCAGGTGCAAGAACAGATAAACGACCAAAAAGAATACACCAGAACTTCAACTTGAACCTAGTTATGTTCTGGCACTATAAGGTAAAGGAGATAAACACACCAAGTTTAGCATGTTAGTTTTGTGGGCAGTGGCATGCTATGTGAAGCCATGATGGGGTCATGCAGGAATCCTGCGACAGATTCCTTATCATATAAAGGTTTTACAAAGCAGAACCCTTATCTTATATATGAAAGTGGACTGCAAAGGCAGAAGACACCGAAATGTAAAGGTGAAGGTGAGAACTATAAATGTAATAAGAGAAAATGCAGGACAATGTATTTATCACAATGAGTCCTCTTGAACACGCCATTAAAATCTTAATTAAGGGGAAAACAGATTTGATTACTTATAATTACACAATTCTTTTTTTTAAAAATACTCTTTGTTTTTAAATCTTTGTTTATTTACTTGGTACAGGGTCTCACTATGCAGCTCAGACTCAGTGATCCTCCTGTTGCAGCCTCCCTAGCACTGGGGTTTTTTGGGTGCGTGCCACCACACCTGGTTTCAGCAGCCAGCACTGTGTGCTCGGGGTTCTGGGGCCTGCACAGCATGTGGTACTGCAGTACCAGGGATCAAGCTGGGTCCTTGCACTTGCCAGGCAGGCGCTTAGGCCACGAAGCTATCTCCCTGACTCATAATCACACAATTTTATTAAATGAAAAAGTAAACATGCTTTAGACTGCTGAGCTGTCTCACCGGCCCAATCCCCTGTCATCTTTACAAAGAAAATACCTCCTGCAAATTTTGTATCTATCCTTTCGTGTTTACTTTTTCATTGAATAGAATAGTCTAAAGTGCCTGCTTAGGGGCTGGCGAGATAGCTCAGCAGTCTAAAGTGCCTGCCTAGGCAAGCTTAGGCAACCACAGGGACTAAAGTTCAATTCCCAGCACCATATGCTGTGCTAGCCCCACCCTCAGGCAGGCTGAGCCGGCCATAATATAAATAAATAAAATAAATAAATAAATAAAAATGAAGTGCCTGCTTAGGCAACCGCAGGAACAGTGGTTTGATCCCTGGTACCACATACGGCGCCAGCCCCACTCCCAGGGCAGGCTGAACCAGCCATAATATAAATAAATAAAGTTAAAAAATTTAAAAAAAGATGACAGGGGACTTAATAACTAGAATTAAAAAGAAATTCTAGAAATCAACAAGGAGAAAGAAAACCCAAGAGAAGATGGACAAAGTATATAAAGATGTAACTTAAGACTGTGCAATCCCAAGTGGGTTATGGATGCATCAAAAGATATTCAAGCTTAGCTGACACCAGAAATCCAAGTTTACGACCATCAGAATGATAAAAGTTTAGAAAAGTAGACAATAAGTATTAGAACATGCAATAACAAGGTCGTGAGTTCGAACCCCGGTCCTGCCCCTCAAAAAAAAAAAAAAAAGAGGAAATTAAGGTGAGATAGCTCAGTGGTCTAAAGCACCTGCTTAGGCAAGCTTAGGCAACTTCAGGGACCTTGGTTCGATCCCCAGCACACCATATGCTGTGCCAGCCCCATCCCTAGGGCAGGCTGAGCTGGCCATTAAAAAAAAAAAAAAAAAGCATGTGCTGTGATAGGAAACCGTGTGGTGGAATCATTCTTAACTCCACTTGTGTACATCACAGACAAACTGTTAACGAACCCTGGTTCTACTTCCAGCCTTGTAACTGTTCAGGTTTTGGTTCTGTCACAGTTTGGGGGCCAACGGTTCATGTGCTAATGGCTTGGTCTTTAATGTAGCACTGTTCAGCAGTGGGGCTTTCATGGGTAGCTGGGCCATATGAGTTCTGACTTTACCAATGGATTGATCCATTCTAAGTTATGGCAGTATTTGGAAATGGTAAAAACTTAGGAGGTGGGAGCTACTTAAGGGGAGTGTATCACACAGGTATACTCTGGGACTGTCTTGTCCCCAGTCCCTTTTTCTCTGGCTCTATCTCACTGCTTCTTGGTCAACACGAGGTCAGCAGCTTTGATCCACCCTGCCTTCTGACATGATGTTTGACTTCGTCTCATGTTCAAAGCAGTGAGGTTCAGCTACTTGGACCAAAATCTCTACTGACATGAACCAAAATAAACCTTTCCTTCTTTTAAGTTGTTTCACTCAGGTATTTTGTCATAGCACTGAAATGCTGCCTCATATACAACATCCTTCCCCAGCATATGGTCTTCAAACAGTATTTGACAGGTGGCCTTTAAACAGTACGGCAGGGCGGGCCACATAGCTCAGACTAAAGGGCCTGCTTAGACAGAGGGCTGAGACGAGGGTTTGATCCTCAGCACCACATGCTGTGCTAGTCCTGTCCCTGAGGTGTGCTGAGACAGCAATTGAGACTGGGTGTGGTGATGCATGCCTATAATCCTAGCATTTGGGGTGCTAAAAACAGCAGGATCACTACAAGTCTGATCTGTGTAGTGAGGTCCTCTAGACACTGTACTAAATACATGTAATAATAATAGTAATAATAATAATAATAATAATAGAAGTAAGACAGATCATATCAGCCCTCGAGCCATACTAGTTGCTTCCCATCTCACAGCAAATCTGGTCTCCAGATGTGATAGGCAGAATAATGGCCACTGAAGCTCAGCTCCCCTTGAAGTGGGAAAATTCTTCTAGATTAATTGAGTGGTATCAACTGAATCACAAGGGTCCTCTTCAGTGAAAGAGGATGGATACCAGTGTTAAAATGACACATGTGAGAACAACTTGCTGACTACTGTTGGCTTTAAAGATCAGTGGGGGCCACAAGTCAAGCAATGTGGAAATTTTATAGAGAAGTTAGGAAAGGAAGGAAACAGATTCTTGCCCAGAAGACAGAAGCCCTGCTGACATCTTTACTGGGCTAGAGCACAATGAGATCCATTTTGAATATCTAACTTCCGGAACTGTATGATAAGAAATTTGTGTTGCCTGTGGCAAAATGTTATAGTAGCAACAGGAAACTCATTCAGCAGCTCACACCCTCTTCAATCTCTCTTATTCTACGGCAGCCCTATCAGCTCACTGATATTCTACAAGCATATGCTACGCTCAACTCTCATCTGGCTTCAGGGCCTTTCCACTTACAGTTCTCTCAGGCTGAAACAATTTTTGAATTCCAAGCCACTCTCACTGGGGATAATTAATGACCTAGAGTGAAGAGCTGGCAGATTTGCGCTTCCTGCATAGTGGAGTAACAGGAACCAGACTGGTCCTGGTGTTTTAAGCCTTTACTAAAAATCGACAACAACACACGAGGTGATGTCTTTTAAATTTGAGACAACAAGCAATGTAGGAGACTCATTCCTAAGGAAAGAGAATAAAAAAAAGACTGCTTCACGGAAGGGTTCATTGCCTGGGACTTCTCAGGTGTCCATACAAGAAGGGGTCCAATGCAGTTGGGTCACTTTCATGAACTGAGAGGATAGTTTGGGGAGACCAAGTGGCTAGAATCTACAGAGAGAAGAGGGAGGCAAAGAGTGAGAAAGCACTCTTGAGGTCTTCAGAGGATTCCCCTGAACTCTTCAGCTGGGTACCCATGAGAGCATGTTAAGAAAAAAACTTCTGAGGCCTGCGAGGGACCCAACAAAAAGCAGAAAGCTGAATAATCGTTGCTGGGGCTCACACAGGGTCAAGAATAGGTTATGTTCCCACCAGTGAGGTGGAAAGGCTTCCTGAAATTTGGGGCATTGGGTAGAGTGTACAGAAAGGTATTAGGCAAAACACACCCTATACTTGACAGCTACATTGAACCCAGGAAAAATTAAAAGTTAGCTGATAGCTGGGAGTGGTGTTGAGTGCCTGTACTTCCAGCATTCTGGGAGACTAAGGCAGGAGCAATGCAAGTTTGGGTCCAATTTGGGCAATTTAGCAACTCAGTGAGAACCTGTCTCCAAAAAAAAAGGTTGGGGATGTAAATAGCTTAGTGCAAAGGCCCTGGGTTCAATTCCTAGTACCAAAACTACAACAGCAAAACCTGGCCACTAAATAGCAATGCCTAATACTACTGCAGTGATGAAAATACACACAGTATTCTATAGCTACATCATCCGATTTGGTAGCCACTAACCATAGGTAGCTTTTGGGATGTGAAACGTAGATAATACTAATGAGGAATTGATATTTAAATAACAAATTTAAATAGTCACATGTAGCTCATGGCTACTTTTTTCGATGGTACAGATCTGAACGGTCAAATTGCTCCTAAGTACCTTAACCAATCTCAGAAGCCAAACATTTAAACTCTAACACACTCTCCTTTCCTCCCCACCTCCCATCCTTTCTCTCTCCTGTTTCCAATGCTTAGTGGTCAATCAAAACTTAGCTGTACGAAAACACTATAATTTATAACCAGGAGGATAAAAGTAGAAGTGAATCCACAAATTATACATCTAACAGAATTAATATATGAGTATCTTCAAACATAGTCCACATCAGGAAGCAGGTGGGATAAATCGCGAGCATGATACAGTATGAAATGGAATATTTCTTTTGAAACATCCTATTTCCGTACAGCAAAAACAAACGCTTGCCATGAAAATGGAAAGATACAGCACTGAAAGGATGGGGAATAGCTCAGTTATTGGGTACTTGTCTAGCATGTATGCAGTTTAGTTCCACCCTCAGCACTGTAAAATTCTATGTACACATCACATACAGAAACATAAATATATAGATATATTCATATGGTATATGAACACAACATTTAAATACATATTGATATATTTATACAGATCTGTCTACATCCAATCACACAGGTAGACATAGACACATGATACCTATGTATATAGCAATGGGAACAATCTGATCAAAAAAAGACACAGAGCCTTGGTGGGCTATAGGACTCACCACGCTGTTCAATGTAGATGTATTTGAAGTCTCTGATTTTTTTTCTGAGAGGACCAAGAGGCGCAGAAAGAAAAAAGATAGATTTTTTGTACTTGAAGCCTTTGAAATGATGGAGAAGCTAAAGGACTAGAAAACCTAGACCTTAGAATGATAAATAACATGCCTATCGCAGACAACGCAGGTTACCACACAAAGCTTAACTGGGGCAGGTTGGAACACTCACCACTCCTTGGGTGTACAGAGAAGAAAAGACATTTTCATTTTCTTGGGTTAGAGGAGTAAACCATCAGTCCTTGACAGAAAAAGAAAGGAACATTTTTGGGTATTCTTTTGGCCTTAAATAGATCTGAGACTGGCAGTGGTAGCGTGTGACACGGATCCCAACGCTTGGCAGGCTGAAAACAGGAGGATCACTACGAGTCTGGTCTGTGTAGTGAGAATCTGTACTAAAAAAATACATAAAAGATCTTTCTCCTACATTATTTTCAAAGAATCTATAGCAACATCTAGGTGGCATAGGAAATGCCTAAACTACTCTTACTCTTCTCCGTTTTCTACAGTGGTCATCCTCCTCCTCCCTTTTAAGACTTCCACTTCAACTGAGAGAATTTTATGTTAGTGCTGGGCAGTGAATCCTGGGCATCCTACAGCTCAGCTCCTTGCTCTACTACTGGGGCACACCTCAGTTTTACTTTTTGTTTACTCTTTTTGTCTGTTTGAGACAGGGTCTCACTATGCAGTTTAGGCTGGCCTTGAGCTCACTTTTGCAGCCCAGGCTGGTCTTGAACTCACATCAATCCTCCTGCCTCAGCCTCCCAAGTGCTGGGATTACAGGCATGTGCCACCATGCCCAGCGATTTGTTTATTCTTTAAATTAGATTTTATCGATAATATCTATATAGTTACATATATATAATGATCACATTCATCAGAGAATATGTGTCTGTACATATACATTTTTCCCCATTCCTCTACCCTCCCTTTTGCCCCTTCTTCCAGTTTTAACGTTAGTAAATTCTTTTTGTTTTCAATCATGCTAGGTGAGACTCTTCAAAATAATCTTAGTGTCTGACAAGAATACCAAATTATACATTATTCTTTCTAACTTTTCAGGATGATCTTTTGAGAATGCTTTTCATTCCCACTTATTTTATCATTGTTTCCACTTATTTTATCATTGTATTTCTTTTCTGTCTTTTCTTATGTATTTGATACAGGGTCTCACCGCCAGCTTGGACGTCTAGTGCTCCTCCTGTTTTCAGCCTCCCAGTGCTGGGCCTACAAGGATGCCCCACCAATCCAGGGTCTTGATGGCGCAGCGCACCTGGGGTGGGGGTGGGGTGGGGTCCGCGTGGCATGCGTTGCGCGGATCAAACCCTGGTCTCTGCACTAGCCTTGTGGCCTGCACTAGTCTAGGCAGGGGCTTACTCTGCTGAACTATTTCACTGGCCCTCTTGGCTTTTTGAGAGAGGGTTTCACTCTGCAGTTCAGGACGGCCTTGAGCTCACTTTATAGCCCAGGCTGGTCTCGAATTCCAAATGATCATCTTGCCTCAGCCTCCCCAGCGCCGGGATTACAGGTGTGCACCATCATGCCCCGCCCTATCAATTGTATTTCAAAGGAAATGTACTGCTCCCTTGATCTTCTCACTGCTTTAAAGAGACAACTTCATTTTCTTGTACTGTATATTTAGAAAGGATATGGTGTATGAAAATAAAAATTGTTTATGGTGCCAAGGCCACTTTGTGGAAAAGTGAGTACTCAACGGGAAAAACGGGAATTGTTAGTCTCAAACGTGATCTTACTTTGGAAATGCAAAGGTTTATATCACATCCATATCTTCAGAGGGGCGCTGTAAAACCCTATCTGATGTCCTCTATAGGGAAAGACATTACCACTGTAGTTGAGGAGGAGCTTTTGGGTTAAGCAGGGTGGGACTTGTGAAGCTTTTAGAAACATTAAGAAGTCCATTTCCTTTCAAGCTAGGCTCCAAAACATTGGCAGAATTAACGCAGTGCTCGTTCTTTTTCACTGAAAAGCTTATTTCTCCACTTAAGAGTAACTAGCTGCTTTTTTTCTGCACTGGATAAGCTAAATGAATGTTCCCGGATCGAAAACTCCTAAGTAAACAGAGGCAAGTTTAAACTGTATTAAACGGGGAAAAATCGATACATTATTCAACACCGCGTAAAGCGTTAGGTGTACCTTTTCTTTGTTATCCATCGCCAGTTTTTCTGGAAACAGGGCTTGGAAGGGGACTGACTCGTGGAATATGGGCTTTTACAGTCACCTCCTGCTTCCAGCCTGATTCAATTGTGCAAGGTTGACCGTAGCCTTCGGTCCACCGTCCACCGGCTCCCTGGACAAGAGGCTGCAGGCGCTCACCGGGACAGACGGGTCACTCCCAGGAGGCTGGAGCTGGTGACCGGACCAAGGGGTGGACTTCAAAAGGGCCTTGGCTGTAGCAGAAGCTGCGCCCAAGAGCAGCCGTTCTACCAAACGTGGGTCCAGAGTGATTTCGGATTCCTTAGGAAAAGGGCAGAGGTATGACCCTAAAGAAAGTAGGTGTAGGAGGAAAAGACAGTCCTGCGCATGCGCATTCTCTCCAGGTGCTGTGGCCGGGAGGAAGTCGCGAGAAAGGGGCCGCGCACTGGTTGCTAGGAGACGGGACGCTCGGGTAGGGCGGCTAGGCGCTGCGTGGGCGTGCGCCTGCGCGGCGCGGATGGGCCGTGAAGAGGCCTTGCCTAGGTGCCCTGTGAGGCGGACAGGTGGACGTGCGCGTCGCTACGTGCGTGGGTGCGCGCGCACGGCTTATAAATCCCCGAGCTAAGGCGGGTCGAGCCAGGTACGCGTGCGCACAGGGCCTGGGGGCGCGCCGGACGGAAGCGGAGCGAAGGCGCAGGGGAGGTGGCAGAAGAGCCCCCCTCAGGTACGGAGGGAGCGTGAGGGCGGGCCCGACAGCGCGCAGGCCGACGCCAACCGCCCCCGTCTCCGTCCTGCGGGGTTCCGCCTCCCTCCGCCTCCGCTGGGGCAGGGCCGGGAGGCTTTGGGGGCGGGAGGGGCGGGGCAAGGGGCGGAGGATGGAGGCCCGGCGGGACCTGGATGGACAGCGGTGGCCCGGGCCCGGCAGTCGCAGGGATGAGCGCCGGGGAGGACGGCGGGCCCGAAAGCCCGGGGAGGGCCCCGGAGCTCCAGGTAGACGCTGCGGAGGTGCGCGGGGGCTGCAGGCGGGGCGACCTGGGGTGGGTCTCCGCGGCCAGGCCCGCTGCGAGGGCAGGTCGCTGCCCGGGGAACCCTCCAGAAGCCAGCCCGGTCCTCGCTGTGGTTCTTTAGGAGTTCAGGGGTGCGCCCAGTTCCTATGGTGACCGCTTCGCTTCTGGCCGCAGCTTGGCGCTTGGTTGGTGAGGGACTGTTCTGCTTACAAACGCTCTGGAGCGGAGCCGAGGAACTTGGAAGTCAGAGATTTGGGAGTTCACCTTGTCTCCTGATTTCCAGTTTTTCCTTTCCTAGTCGTTTTTGTGGACTTTGGGAGGCAGAGGACCGAGATTTAGACATTTGCATAAAGCGCCATGTACACAAGAAAGGCCCCAAATACAGGCTATCATAGACTTACACCTAAACACTGCATATGTCCTTTTTTATTTTCAAATAAAATCAAAGATTCTGTGTTCAGGAAAATATTGCATAGATGTGCGTCTCAGCGTTTTCCTTTTTTTTCATGCCAAGCCTTTATGTCACGGAACGATTGCTATTTTAAATTTCTTCTAATAGTTGTCAAAATTTTCAAATACATTTTGTTTACTTGTGAGGAAATACAAAATAATTGGTTTGTAAATGAAATGAATAGTTTATAAATAAGCATGCTATCACATTTCTGTATCCAGGATAAAACTAGTTCTTGCTTATATATATTAATTGATCAGTGAACTAAGTCCTTCAATCTTAACTATTGGAGGATAGCTATGAAGCTTATTATATTAATGAAATATTTATTTGAAATCTATACTGAGGCATTATTTAATGGTAACTTTCAAATATGCCTCATTGTATTTGCTTTTGGAAGAAAAAAAAAAAAATCACGGCCTGTAGCCCAGTGTATAATCAAGGGTGGGGATTGGTCGAGTTCCTTTCTGTCTTCTTTTGCAGTTGCTTAGTGCGGTTTGTTGTAAGCTGGCTTGGTTTTAAACCCTCACATTTCATAGGCAGAGCAGATGCCTGCTGCTCGTCCTTTCAAGGGTCACAGGTCTTTTTCTCCCTAGAGAGAGCTGCTGTCCTGACTACTAAGATAGCCATGTCTTTTCTTTTCCTTATAGTTTTGTCATCTTTGTATAATGTGAACTTGCACTTTATAGTTCAGTTTGTTTTTGCACTATATAGAAATAGAAATAGAATCTCACCAAGTATTCTTTCTGCATCTTCTTCATTGAACTGTGTGTGTGTGTGTGTGTGTGTGTGTGTGTGTGTGTGTTTACAGGTTTGCAGTGCCTAATGAATGCATTAACTGTGGGAAGTTGGTACTTGGTCGTGATACATCTTAATTATTTTTATGTCCTCTGCAGCTGTCCTTCCTCCTCCTTGTCCTCTACCGATTTGCAAAGGCTCTATCTCCCTGTTTCCTGTTGTTTATTATTTTGGGTTTCTCATATGTGATAAAGCATATGATATTTAAGTGTGTGAGTCTGATTTATTTCACACCATTAGAATGCACCTTATTATATTATGTTTTTAAGATGTATCCTTATTGCTTATAATTTCCAGATCTGTATTCCATTGAGTAAGCTGCAGTTTATCTACTGTTGGCAAACAGTCAGGATTTTTTTTAACATTTTTAGATAATTATGAAAGACACTGCTATAAACATATATTTACTTATTTGAGATAAGGTCTCACTGTAATTCAGGCAGGTCTTGAATTCACTATATAGCCCAGATTGTCCTCAAACTCAAACCTATCCTCCTGTTTCTGCCTCCTAACTGCTGGGGTTATAAGTGTATGCTACCACACCCAGTGAATATTCTTAAACATGCATCCCAGAAATTTTTTTTAAGTGAACTACTTGTAGGGTGTCGTGCCACTGCTTTTACCACTAAATGAAATTGTACCAGAGAGGAAGTTCTTCAAATTTCTACCTGTTGTCTAAACATTCACTTGTCTGTGTTTTTTCATTCTTGTCTCAGAGGGTGATGCACATTCCTTCTAGGTTTCCTCATTTTCTTTCTCCATCAGTTACATTAACCTATCTTAGGGATGATTATTTTTGTACTGTTCCATACCTGAGATCATGGACTTCAGGGAGTTCTTCAGATATCTGAATTTGTAGAGTTTTTTGTGTAGAGATCAAGTATTCCTTGTCTAAAATGTTTGAGACCATAAGAGGAGACCACATTTCAGTTTTTTTTGGGGGGTTGAAATATGTATAATGAAATACGTTGGAGAGTGGAATCCAAGTTTAAACATGAAATTTGTTTAAATTTATATATACATACCTTAAAGCTATGGCACAATTTTTTTCTTTTTTTCCTCTCTCTCTCTTTTTTTTTTTTTTTTTGTACTAGGGGTCATTCTATCCTTGGGTTCTACTCTTAACCCTTTTTGATTTTATTTTGAGGTGATCTCAGTTGTCCAGGCTGGGCTTAAATTTATGATGTCTCAGCCTTCCAAGTAGCTGGGATTATAGGCGTTTATTACTGAACCCACTTGAAGGTAATTTTGAACAATATTTTTGGTGCACCTACATTTGATGTGTTCATGTAGTCAGGTGTGGATTTTTTTTACTTATGGCGTTTATCAACACTCAAGGTTTTGGATTTTGGATTTTTAGATTATGGATATTTAACCTATACTATATTTGCATTTCGCTGAAGAGAGGACCCAGGATTTGATTCTAAAAAAGAAGTCTTTACTTTAAAAAGAATTATTACTTTAAAAATTTTATTTATTATTTTTTAATATATTTTAGTGCAAGGACACAGATTGGACTCAGTGATTCTCCTGTCTTCAGCCTCCCAGCGCTGGGACTATAGGCGCATGCCACCATGCCCAGTCTCAGTTGCCATCTCAGCTCAACCAGGGGGGCAAGGCCAGGATGCATGTCGGAGGTTCAATCCCTATTATTTTTTTTTTTAGTCAGGGTTTTCTTGCTAGGTACTTCAGGCTGGCCTTGCACTTGCCATGATCTTCCTGCCTCAGACTCCTGGGGTTTTTCTGCTTTTGTTTTGTTTTGTTTTGGGAGGGTGGTTATTTTTGAGTCAGTGTCTCACTCTGTAGTTCAAGCTGGTCTTGAAGTTACTCTGCAGCCCAAGCTGGCCTCAAACTCACTGTGATCCTCCTGCCTCCTGTTTTTTTCCCCTCACAATTACCCTTGTATATTTTTGGTCTTCCTCCAACTTTTGTTCTCTTCCTCTTGTAATTATGCTTGAAAGTAGTATGCATTTTCTATTTCCTTTTTTAAAAATTCTCATTCATTTGTCCTCTCCAAATTTACTTCCACCCTTCCATACCACTGAAATTGCGTTGTTTAAATAATGAGAATTCATTATTTTGAAAATGTATTATTGAGTGACTATGAATATTTTATAGAATACCTATAAATATATGTTTTATTGAGCAACTTTGTGGTGGACAGTTTTCAGGCATTATAGATATCAGAGTGATCTGGACTAAAAATAGGTAGCTCGGGGCCGGCGAGATGGTTCAGTGGTCTAAAGCGCCTGCTTAGGAAAGCTCAGGCAACTGCAGGGACTGCGGTTCGATCCCCGGCACCACATGCTGCACCAGCCCCCACCACCAGGGCAGGCTGAGCCAGCCACAAAATAAATAAAATAAAGAAACAAACACAACAAGCAAACAAATAAATAAATAAAATTAAAAAAAAAATAAAAAAATAAAAATAGGTAGCTCAGAGGTAGAGTGTTGCTAGCACATGTGAAGTTCTATGTTGGATCTTTAGTATCCTTGCTGTGCAATTAAAGAAAGGACAAAAAGAAGAAGAGAATAGGCACCATAGTTACCAGACAAGAACTTACAGGTCTTAGAGTTTGTATCCTAGTAAAGGAGGACAGACAGTAAAACAAGAGAGCAAATAAGGGATACAGTTTCAAGTAGCAGTGTGGCAAATAGCCCACAGTGACTGGAAGAGGAGGCTACTTTAGGGAAGAAGTAGTTAAGATTGGCATTTGAGCCAGATTGCTGGGGATAAAGAGGAGCCAGTCATACAAAAGTCTGTAGAGAGAAAGTTCCTAATGGGGAAAGCAAGGGCAGAGGGCTTGAAATGAAATGAGATGGGCATGCATCTTAATTAGTTTGCACACTGATACAAAATATCATCTACAGGGTAATTTGTAAACAATAAAACTTTGATTGCAGGTACTGGTGGTTGAGAAGTTCAAGGTCATCTGACCAGCAGATTCTGTGTCCGTTGGGTTTTATTTCTGGTATCACTGACACCTTTCAGTTGTTTCTCACAAGATAAATGGGGCAAGGGAATTCTCTGGAATAATTTTAAGAAAAAGTCATTCTTTTTCAAGAGCTGCACCTTTTGCGGAGGAAGAGGGTGATGAGGATTGAACTCAAGGCTTCAAGCATTCTAGAGCACTGAGCTACATCCTCAACCTCTGTACCGTTTAATATGATCACTTTGGGCTTAGGATGTCAGCATCTGAGTTTTGGGGCAGGGGCACAAATGTTGAAATCATAGCAGCACATTAGAGGAACAAAAAGAAAACTAATATAATTGTGGGTGAAGAAAAAAGAGTATCATATCTGAGTGAAGGCAAGGACCAAATCATGCATGGCCTTAAAAAGTTTCCATTTTATTCTGAATCCAGAGGGAGGCCACTAGAGTGTTTTTGAGAATTATCTTTTTTTTTTTTAATTTTAAAATTAATACACGTATGTGGTACACAGTGATTATGTTCATCATGGGTTGTTGGTACATGTATGAACTCATTTAATTCTGCCTTCATTTGTTTTTCCTTTCTCCCCTCTTTCTCTCTCCTCCCATCTCTTGGACTTGGACTTTCCTTTTGCAAAAGATCTATCTCCCTGTTCACCTTTTAGTATATCATTTCTCATATAAGAGAAACCATGTGATGTTTAAATTTGTGTCAGATTTCCCTTAACATTGTAATCTAAAGATGCGCCCATTATCTTACTGATGACTGAGATTTGTCCTTTTATGGCAAAGTAGTATGTAGAATGATTGATTTGCTTTTTTAGTGTGGAGAATAAATTGTAGGGGGAAAATAGAAGAAGCAGAAAGACCAGTAGGAAATTGTAACTAGGTGGATGATGGCCATGACTTGGACTAAAGAAATGGTAGTGAAAACGTAGAGTGAATGTTTTTACAATACGTTTTGGTGGTGGAACCAACAGGGCTTGTGGACAAAGGAGAGTGAGTGAAAAAGAAAACAAATATGACTCCTTCGACCTTGGGCGTATGCACAGATGGTGGCACAGTTTGATGGGAGGAAGGCTGTAAAGGTGTTGGAGGCCGGGCTGAGGGCAGGCTACCGGACTTGAGAGGTCAGTTCTAGACTTGTTAGAGTGGCCATTTTTGTGGCCATCGAGTTAAGAGCCGTCTAAGGTGCTAAGTGCTCTCGTAGGGCTATACTGATGGCTTTGGGGAATGAAAAGTAGGTTCCAAGTCTTGTCTGAAGAAGTAGAAGTCAGAAATACTTCTTTGTGGTCCTTTTCTGTGTGTTTCCTGATACGTGTGCCTTGCTGATAGGATAGTAGTCATGCTGTGCCATAACTGCTCGTTTGTTTTGGACTTCTGTAAATTAGGGTTTGAAATTACAGATTTTTGTTTTCTTTTTTATCCCTATATGGTAATATCATTGGTTTATTCTTATTCCAATTATTTATAAATTTGATTAA
>PVKN010009987.1:0-10694 GCA_004027915.1 Capromys pilorides
TCTTCTTCTTCTTCTTCTTCCTCTTCTTCTTCTTCTTCTTCTTCTTCTTCCTCTTCCTCTTCCTCTTCCTCTTCCTCTTCCTCTTCCTCTTCTTCTTCTTCTTCTCCTTCTCCTCCTTCTCCTTCTCCTTCTCCTTCCTCTTCTTCATTTTCCTTCACCTTTAGCCAGTTGTGTCCTCTTCCCAGTGGCTTCTACTTCTTACCATGACTCAGGAAGTTTTGGAAGCTTCCTTGGTTGGAGGACTGACATCATGCCCATAATCATCTTGCATGTTTTGTGCCCATACCTACAATCAAAGGAAACTTGCTTCTTTTTAATAGGAGGTGGCATTTACAGAACACAATCTGGCTGCTATAGTCTAAATTTGTTATTCAGCATTCACTTTTTTTCTTCTTGGATTGAGAAGACTATAAAAATAAGGAGGATGAAAGCTAATGCTTATCAAGTGCATGATATGTATTAGGAATGTGCATGATAAGTATGTATTATGTATCATCTTAGGAACCTATAAACAAGTATCCTATTTTTTCCCCTCAATAGCTGAGGAAATGAGACACAGAAAAGTCAAATACATTACCTATGCTCATAAACTTATTACATAGCTTGAGATAGGTTAGAGACCAGGAGTAATAATTTTGAAAAGCAGGTTGTTAATGATATGCCTTAATGTATCACATAGCTTTAAACATTCTGATGATTTCTTTTACTGTGGATTCCAAAACTATTATGCAAGCTAATCAGAGAACTGTATTCTGCTGAAGAATTCATGGAGGATGAGTTGGGGGAGGACAGTGTAAGTGTTTCAGAGCTTGGACATTGGAAGCCTCACTGCCAAGGTCCTGAACCCTGATCTGCCAATTACTAATTGATGTAACATTGAACAGCTTAGCCCTCCTGTTTTAGGTTATTGCACTCAAAGTGTAGATGATGCTAGGTCTTAGCTCACAATACACATCGTATAGCACCTGGCTCATTAGGAATGCTCAGTGAAGGTTGCCCCTTGTCATCTTCTCTTGACTTTGAAGAGCACAGGGTGTCAATAAGGCACAGGGAGCATGATCAAACTTTATAGTACATGTTTAAAATTTCATTTTATTGCTTATTTTTATTTGGTACAGGGTCTCACTATGCAGCTTGGATTTGTAGTGATCCTCTTGTCTCAGCCTCCCCAGTGCTGGGATTACTGGTGTGCACCACCGTGCCTTGTTTTGGCGGCCAGCATGGCTTGCCCGGGGTTCTAGAGCTGGCATAGTATGTGGTACTGGGGATTGAGCCCAAGTCCTTGTGCTTTCTAGGCAGATGCTTAGACCACTGGGCTATCTCCCCAGCCCTAAAATGTTAAAAAATATTTCAATAAATGATATTTTGCCATTAATTTCCTCAAAATAAGAAAGATAAATTTGAGGTGTTGGTAGATAAATAGAAGCAGCTGGAGGCTGTACTGGTAAGCAAAATCCACATGTGTAAATATTATATTATCTAGCTAGCATGAGGACCTGAAAGAGCAATTAAAATCTGAAAGGTACAATAGATGCTCCATTGCATTTCTGGATAGAATTTTTACTCTGAGTTTCCATACATGAAGATACACCCATAAAAATATGCAGAGCCACTGTGAGCATAGGGATGCATGATTTTATTACACAGTAGCACTCTGCTCAGAATGCTTTATGATTTGCCTTCCTAGTGCAAAATGAATTGCACAAAAGTATGTGAGTACAGATAGACATGTCACATTTTAAGCTACTGTCTATAGCCTGTGTTATGGAGGTATCAATGTCTATATATACATCTCCATCCTGATGGATATGCATATTGTTTCCAAGATGCTACTTAAAAAACAGTGCTGCATGTATTCCTTCCGACTCTCAATTTTTAAATCCCTTATGATTCAATAACCTTGAAGTGCTGGGCACCTGTGAAGTAACATAGCTAATTTTCTGCCACGGATGACACGATTCCTCAAACTTGCTCAAGCGGTTCCTTTGCTTCTTGTGTTCTAGCAAGATAGGCCTCTTTGGAGCTCTCACAGTCTTGAACTGGTAGGGTGAGTTTTCTGTATTCTTTTGCTTGCCTCCCGTTAGTCTTTGCTCTAGTTGTGCAATTCAGGCAGATAGAAAGCATTCTTGGGTAGGCAAGAATTCTCCAGCCTAGGATGTGTCAGAGCTTTATGCAGGATAGAGTGGGGTCAGACTTCTTTGGGCTGATGGGGTGATAAGGCTTTTCTTTTTAGATCTCATTACAACCAGCTGTTCGTGATTCCATATCCTGGAAAAAATCCCTCAACAGTAATAAGAGCTAAACTCTCATTGACAGCTGAGTAATTCATCCATAAGTACCCATTCACACCCCAGGAAGGAGTCAGATTGACAAGGTTTCTTTGGACAGGATTACTTTTGTGGCGAGGTAAGATTGCCCAGATACTTGGTCAAAGGAAACAAAAAGCCTCTATTTTTCTTTTTTTTTCCTGGTCTTCATGAAAGAGCAACCACAGAATGTGTATGGAGTGGCTCCAGTTGAAATGAGAAAGATGCAGACAGCACTGTTCAGATAGTGTTGATCTTGCAAAAGGAGCCTTTTGTGCCGTTCATCTAGCTGCCCTTGATGTAACAGACAGGCTTTGTTTCAGAACACAGGCTAAGTATTACAGGTCTCTTGCCTCCGTAGACAACAAGCCTTCACAGTAACTCTTCGCATCCCATCATTTTCACATTCTTGAAAAGCATGCTAATCTTGTTCAACCTTGTGGCAGTGTTGAGCCAGGCATATATGGGCACTGCAGATCCAATTCAGTGGCTGATTTCTCTTTTCGTGGCCAAAACACAGCTCACATATGCTTTCATACCCAACTCTTCCTCATTGAATTGTGCCATTGTCCATCAGAACTAAGGTATTGATTCAGAGGGGGCACTCACACATGGATGGAAGGGTGCTTTGAGAACCTTGAGGTGTGCCGAGAAATTCTGCACCTCTTTTTCTTGCTGCTTGGCCATGCTGCAGCTGTACACTGAGGTCTCACTAGCTGCACTTAGCTACTGTAGGTCAACTAGAGCTTGACCCTTCCCCTTTCTGGTTCTGTGAAGAAGGTCTCTGATGCATCAATCACAGCAGGGTTGAGAGGCTGCATCTGTGCTAAGAAGGCTATTGTGCTCCTCTGTTCCCCTTGAGGGTTGATGTCCTCACTTGCCTTGTTTTCGGACGTTAATGCTTATTTCCACATATTTTTCAAACTCCCTCTTCCATACACCTGCTAGATCATCGCAGTCACCTGAAATACTTTGAATACCATGGACAGACAAGTGTAGAAAGCTTGCAAACGGTCTTGGCCCCACACAGTACAACTGTCTTTTAGAGTTTACTTGTTGATGCTCTCAGGGTTTGAGGGCCCAAAGTGGCATCCTGCACTTGGCATCCTGCACTGCTCTAAGCAGCGAAAGAGCTAAAACTACCAAGGAGTCTCGCTAACAGAGAGCAGGAAAAGCTCAGTGACTGCTGTGCGATGTGACACTATTGACACCTTGTTCAACAGTGATAGAATCCCTACCCTGTGACAACCGTTCATGCTAGGTGCCGTGAACGAGGCAACTAACCTTTCAGGCAGTACCTCCCGAGGGACGGAGATCAAGCTCACTACTTCACATAACTTTTCTCCTTCAAACTTCACCACTGTCCTGCCAGGTAGGTATGATAAATTCATTTTCAAATGAGCCGATGGTAGTTTCCAAAGCGTAACTGACTTGGCCAAGGTCCCAGATCTAGTAACAGAGAGAGGGAGGATTCCCACCAAGTCAACCAGACTCATGCTCCCTCGTGTCCATCTTCTGCTTCACTGCATTGTGGACCTCTCCTCACTTCGCTCTTGTTCATTTCAAACACAATGGCCAGCTGTGGAGTAGAATCACCCAGAGAGCTTTTACAATGTATTCATGCTTGACTTCACTCGAAAAAGATTTAGAAACAGCGTCTGATGGGGCCCGGGCATGAGCATTTTAGAACCTTGGCCGTGCATCTTATTCTGCCTGTTTTAGTTTCCAGCCTTTTTCTTGGGTCATGGAACTGGTTACATGTTTAAAGACCCCAGAGCATTTTTCCCCTCTTTTACGTGAACTGAAATTTATCAAAATACAGTGCACACTTTCATAATGCAGAAGAGACATGGGCATTGTAAAAGGTCTATTTAACTAGGAATTTAGACCCTGGAGATGAAATTTCATGAAATGTGTTGACCACAGTGAGCACGAAGAATCACCTGAGGTCTGCAGACCTCCAGGCTTCTGGACCTTTGCTGCTGAGGCTGTGGGTCCCAAAGACACTTTCTTCTGATTTGACGGGGAGGATGAGCTTGGCGCATATGGTGGTTCTAGATATTTCCCCTCATCGTTGGTGAACAGAGACCCTACATTGACTTTTTCACCTAAATTAGAATAAAATTAACATAAAAGCAAAGTAGTTTGAATTCTTTTAACTTTCATGTATTAATGTTGGTAAGCTAAAGTTTATTTTGAATGCTTTAAGAAAAAAACACTTTAAAAAGTGGAATAAATGGTACCTAAGTTTCTTCAAGCTGTTTTGAAAACTTAACTGCTCAAACAAGTGTGCATACCAATGTAAGTTTCTAAGCTAAGAATTCTGCATTTCAGGCTCTCAACACTTGGTCAAACACCTGTAAGATGGTCAGTAATATTGTGCCTTTGTGAAGTTGCAGTCTAATTAAGTTTTGACTCTGCTAATTAAGTTTGATTTTGCCTTGTCTTCAACCAGCAAGTTGTGGCTGTTCTCTAAAAGGTTCTCCACTAAGTCTCTGTATCAGCTATTAAGAGTAAATGCTTAATGAGAAGTAGTTAGTGGGCTGTGGGCCATAGCATTCTTAGAAAGGGGAAATAAATTTAAGGATCACTGCATTTCAGCAAGTTTGAGGAACTCCTGTGATAAGTAGAATGAAGGTTATTAGGGGAGGGAGGAGTTGAGCTACTGGGCCATTAGAGGGACAGAGGAAAAGCAGGAGTTGCCAGCCCACAGTTCTAAGTCACAGTGAGCCTGGCTTCTGGGTTCATAAGATAGCTAGATTGCGGTTTTCCTCTGTGGTCAAGAGTCATGTTATGGAACTGACTAGAACAGACCATTGAAAAAAAAAAAGAAAATATAAGCAAATGAAAGCAAAAGCAACACATGAAAAATGGCCTCCTTTTTTACATTTCCACATAGGTGATCTCCATACCAGGAGATGAACTTGAACTTGGTTGGGCGGGAGACGGACCTGGTTGGGCGGGAGACTGGAGCCCCTCAGAGAATTTGGGATTCTTCCATTTTTACTGGGAGGGTTGGCAGGTATAACATGTGTTGTTATGTGAGTCCACGAGAGCCTCTGGGCCCCAGCTCCCTGCCCTCCATGTGGTGGGGTTCGTCGCTCACTCTGAAGCACTCGACTGGTTTCTGTCTGTGGCTTACCCATGAGCAGTGGCTTGGAAGTGTCTAAGCATGAGAAGCATGCAGTCTACAGCATGTGCTGCCGTCCCCGCCACATGGCCCTGCATGGACGCACGCCGCCAGTCGGCCCCCGGCTCAGCCTTTCTTTCTTCCCCTACAGAACTCCCTGAAGGCTTCAAACCGGAAGAAGAAGAGAACCAGTTTTAAAAGAAAAGCCAGTAAAAGAGGAGCTGAAGTGAGTGTCTGCAGCTTATGACCCTGGGAAAGATGGCTTCGTTGCTAGAGCTGAAAATGTCTTAGTCTTGTATTTCTCGCCACCTTTCGCTCCTTTTCCTCCTTCACTGCACTCTCACTATCAGGGGATCTTTTCTGTCCTGAATAAATATATATAAACACACAGCAGAGCTGCTTTGTGCCGCTTCAGAGTCAGAGCATGTGTGTTTGTGTAGAAACAGCATCAGACAGAAGCCGAGAAGGTACAGAAGGGAGGGTCATCTCAAGACAGCTAACATTTCCAGGGGCCTTAGAGCACGCAAAGGAAAATCAAAAACATGGCTGAATGTTTCGTACCAAATGACAGTTGAGATACCCTTTCCACCCTAGCAGCAGATGGTCCTGCAGAGGGTTGGCCTTGTCCACAAGGTGGGGAGCTGTTGGGGCGGTGGCGATGGCGATGGCTGGCAGGTGGTCCTCAGGCCTCTGCTTGGGGGTTGCTTCCGCGGAGTGGATGCCTGTGCTCGCAGCACCTCTTGGTTCTCCCAGCAGGAAAACAAAGGCCGCCCTTTTGTGATCAAGCCCATCTCCTCACCTCTCATGAAGCCCTTGCTTGTCTTTGTGAACCCCAAGAGCGGAGGCAACCAGGTGAGTCATTCCTCAGGAGTGCAACGGAGGATGTCGGCTGCTTGGCTGAAGCCACCATTCCCAGCACCAGTGAAAGCAGCACTGGCTGACAACTGGGGGCTCTCAGGAGACGGTCGGCATTGCTCCACTGCTCGGTGTCTCACCTTTTCCTACAGATACCCATGAACGAATATTCCAGAATTTCTCCTGAATACCTTATTTCATGGGATATCACTTCTTACAGTCAGAAAACTGTCTGCAAATTTATCCTTATTTCTATTTATTGCAATTCAGTCCCTGTCCTCAGATAAGGGGAGAGAACAGTAAATACTATCAAGGCTGTAGAAAATATCATGTTGTAAATATTTTATTTGCTCCCTGCGCAAATCCGTTAGTAGAGCAAATGTGTGTCTTGCCTGAGTATAAACAGATCACATCACAAAGCTCAGTTTAATGCGATGCCTCGAGTAACAACAGCGTTTGAAGAACAGAACTCGTTCTCAAATCTGGGCCTTTGCCTGGGCGCTCCATCCTCTGTCTTCTCTGAGCTTTCTTAACAGTGCCCCCCCCCCCTTTTCATGTATTTCCTACAGGGTCTCACTACACAGATCTGACTCATAGTGATCCTCCTATTTTCAGCTTCCCAACTGCTGGGATTATAGGCGCGTACCACCATACTCAGTCTCAATACCTGTCGCAGCGCACCCTGGGGGCAGGGCTGGCATGGCACACCACAGATCGAATCCCGGCCCCTGCATTATTTATCTAAGCAGGAACTTTAGTCTGCTGAGCTAGCTGGCTGACCCTCAGTGCTATGTGTTGTTTTTTTTTTTTTTTTGGTTGATACAAGGTTTTGCTATGCAGTTCAGACTTGTAGTGATCCTCTTGTGTCGGCCTTCTTAGTACTGGGATTACAGGCATTTACCACCATGCCCAGTTCCAGGCCCAGCACCGCATGTGGTACCGGGGATTGAACTTGAGACCTTGTGCTTATCAGGCAAGCATTTAGACCACTGAGGTATCTTCCCAGCCCATCAGTGTTCTTCTGAGGCTTTGGCTTTCTGTTATTTTTATGTGTGGAATATATATATATATATATATATATATATATATATATATATATAATTTGTCAATTTGCATTACACTTGAAATTTACATTTTGAGACAAGATTCTTTGCAGTTTCACAATAAAAACTTGGAGATGTGGACCTCTTACTCCATGAATAGAGGCAGAGTGAAGACCGACTCAGAGTCCAAATGACAGTGTTACTAAAGACAATGGACATTTCCTAGAATGCCTTAACTACAACAAAACTTCCCTGAACAGCGCTTATGATGTTAAGGAAATGTTTCCATTTGTTCTCTTCCTTCAGAATTGATGATAACTTGCTATGTTAAAAGTATCAGCGCTGTAGAGAATAGAACAGGAAACGGGATGCAAACCGAGAACTGCTCCTCGGCAGGCTGCGTTTTGCAGTCGCTGCAGAATGTCTTTCCTTACTGTATGGGGCTGGGGAGATAGCTCCATGGCACAAGTGCCTGCCTGGCAAGTACAAGGTCGTGAGTTCAAACCCCGGTCCGGGGGAAAAAAAAAAAGGGAAAAAACCTTATTGTCGTGTCGGTGGGTCTACAGCTCTCAGCAGAGGAGGACCTAGCACGGGTTTCTTAGTCGTGCTGTGTGGCGCTCAGTTGTCTGTAAAGCAAACCCAGGACAGGGCTGTTGCCCTTCGAGCTGATCAAACGTCAGGGCTGTGGGTGTGGAGCGTAGAAGCTGGTACAGCGCTTGTGAGAGGCTTTCATCCTTGTACTTGAGCCTCGCATTCTCGTTCGTGTCAGTCACTCTCCTGGCAGCATGAGCGCACCTGCGAAACCTTTCCAAGATTTTTTTCTTAAAGCTCACAGAAGCTTGTGAGTCACCCTTGCCGCTAGGGGGCGGGCCATCCAGTTACGCTCTGGCTTTCTGCGATTCCAGTCTTTGTACATTGTGAGTGGAGGGGACTTCAGAGCCGTCTGATGTTGCTCCCTATTTCACTAAAGAGACGACAGGTCAAGGGAGCTTCGGTGTATTTTTTTTTAAGAACACTGTGTTTGTCGGTGACTCAAAAGGCAACTGGAAAAAAATAATTCAAAGGATGTGCACGGTGGGTGAAGTCTAAATTGGTGAAGCAGACTGGAAGCTCTGTGCATGTGCAGGTCCAAGCTCTGACTGTGAGTGACTAGGGAATTACGAGGCAGAAGTGGCTGAGAGTAAGAAGGACAACACTAAGTGACATGGAGGAGGAAAGACTGTACCCGCTGGAACAATAGCAAGCACTAACCCTAACCCCAGCCCCAGCCCTAGCCCTAGCCCTAGCCCTAACCCTAACCCTAACCCTAACCACAACCTCAACCTTAACCCCAACCCTAACCCGTCTCCTTCTTTCTAGAGTGGCAAATTTCTGCTCATCCCTCTAGGTCCATGGCACCTTTCTGAACCCTTACTCAAAATGAGTCACACTCATCTCTCTACTCCACTTGTCCCTCGGGTGTATCTGTACTATAGGAATGGTAACGAAATGCTCCCTGTATCTACACTGCTAGGTTTCAAGTTTCATAATACCAAGGATGTCGGGGAGATGGTTCAGCGACATAAGCACCTGCCTGGAAAGTGCAAGGTACTGAGTTTGATCCCTGATACCAGAAAAACACGTAAATAACACACACACACACACACACACACACACACACACAATACAGTGATAATACCAGGGATGATACCTTCAAATCTTTAATTTCTGGTACATGGCACAAAGTAAACAGACAATTGAATAACCATCAATGTAAATAGAACAGATGGGAGGACTCATTTCAAACATGATGTGGCTGGTAGAACGTGCATATTAAAGTCACTGATAGTCTGACTAAGTGAAGATTGATGTCATTCTGCAGAAATGTGTCTTAGAAACTTGGCAGAGGATTTGGGGTTTAGGCAATGGATTTTAGGTTTTTGTTGCTTAAAATATTTTATGTTGGGTTTCTAAAGAAAAAAAATTATTTTTTAAAGAGTAAAAGTTGGGGGCTAGAGAGATGGCTCAGCAGTCTAAAGCACTGCTTAGGCAAACTTAGGCAACTGCAGCGACCGCAGTTTGATCCCTGGTGCCACATGCTGAGCCAGCCCCACCCCAGGGCAGGCTGAGCCAGCCATTATATATATATACTATACTATAATATATATATATATATATATATATATATATATATATATATAATTATATAATATATTAGAGATATATTATATATAGAGAGAGACAGATAGTAAAAGTAGTATTAAAACAAAAAATTACAAGTAATACAGAATTTCACTTAAAGTAATCTGAATTTGACAGTATTTGCTGCAAGTGTAGTGTCTTCCAACCAGTCATTCATATTACCGATGTATGCATGCAAAATTTGGAAGAAGAAAAAAATATATGAAAAATTAAGAAGAGAAAAAATGCCAACAATTGAAAAAAAGGAGAGAAAACAAATTTAGCATTGTCTGCTCCCTTCCATAGACCAGCGGAAATGCACAGTACAGTTGTCCAAAGCATCCTGCTTGCATATACAGATGCATCTGATCCCCCCACTCCCTCTCCTGTCCTTTTCTTCAGCTTGGTAACTCTCTCATTTTGAATAAGTTGATTGCCTTTTTTTGGGGGGGGGTGTGTTGAATAAAAGTAAAGCGATTCAATTTGACGTTCACAAGTTGTTCTTCTAGATCCTGTTGAAGTGGAGCTGCTGCCTGTAGGTCAGGCTGGCCTTACGCCTCCTGGCTAGAATCTCGGCCCTGTCCTGCCCCGCTATGCCCTGCCCTCCCTTCCTTCCTCTCCTCTCTTTCTCCTTCCTCCTTCTGCCCCTCCCCTTCCTCCCCTTCCCCCTCCCCCTTCCTTTCTTCTCCTCTTCCTGTTCCTCTCCTTGTGGCCTTGGGGGTTGACCCAGCGCCTTCCCACTGCACTACTATGCCCCTCCTCCACTTCTGCGATGGGGTCTCCTAGGTTCCCGGGTGGCACAGGTTACCACGGGATGGGTTCAGCAAGTGTATCGCAGTCTCTTCAGCGTAGGTGCCACCCCCAGTCTTGAGGTGTGTGGGACAGGAATGATTGGCAGGGTGCCCTGTCCACGAATTTGCACAGATCTAATGACACGGGGAAGACCTAGTGGCTGTTCCCGAGCCCAGAACACGTTTGGTGTAGGGTCCAGGTGACTGAAGGCCAGGCTGGGAGGAGCGGCTCTGCTGGAGTGTCAGAGCTTACCTGGACCTTTGTTTTGTGATTCTCTGTCCTGGGACCCTGGGAAGAGGAGTGGCCCTAGGATGTGGTTGGAAGGGCGTGGCTTCCTCAGCTCCGCTATTTTAACCCTGCTGCCACCACTCTCGAGTCACGCATTTCAGGCAACGGGCAAGATCTTCC